>QXVZ01004115.1:0-15976 GCA_008931825.1 Phallusia fumigata
TTTTTAAACAGTTTGTTTTGTTTACGTTTAAACCAGACATAATAAGGGTTACTGTGTAGTAAAACTTGTTTAAAGCTTGCCTGTAAGATGTTTACTCGTTGTTTCAAAGTGGTTGGTGAGATGAGAATAACCCACACAACTGTTTCTCTTTAACCCCAACGAAACCTATACGAGTTTGAAATTCATCAAGCTAAATCATGTTACTAAATCATGTTTTTATTTCCAAAAATCATGTTATTTCCTTTTTCATCTAACCACCCATTAAATCATGAAGGTTGAACTGTCATTGGGTCAGAGCACCCAGTATGAGCTTCTTCTTCCCGGCGATGATCCGATTGCTGCCGGTCCAATCCGAACTCTCGTCGTTCCATCTGACGGTGCCAGCTCCGTCAAATTCCCTCTGCGGATGCTCGATTTGGGGGATGTCCCTATCACCGTATCGGCGATTTCGGAACTGGCAGGGGACGCCCTCACCAGAAAAGTTTACGTCAGGGTGAGTGTCGGTTTGCTTTCAGAAAACAGGGATGATTGTTTCAGCTTGCTGTAAGACTTATATAATAATCATAATAATTAAATTGTCCACCAGCCCGAAGGTGTGGAGCAGTGCTACGCGGCGTCCACCTTGGTGAACCGACTTGACAGCCGAGTGCCCGACGCCACACAGGACTTGGAAATTCGCATCCCCACTGACATCGTGTCCGGATCAGCCAGAGTTAAATTGTCGGTTTATGGTACGTGTCACCTCAAGCTGCCAAATGTTATATTATTTTAATATTTCTTAGTTTTCCTGTCATGACAAATTTCTACTTCAGACCAAACACGCTTTTTCATGCTCTCGTCTAAACACGAACCTTTAAAACCTGTAATCCGATTTGTTTGACATCAACAGCCCGGAGCGCTGGTTTCTCGGTTTGAACTTTCCTAAACTTTACCGCAATTTGACCTCGTGTGACCTCTCATGTCAGGTGACATTCTCGGCAACACGCTGAGTAACCTTGGACGCCTGCTGAGGACTCCGACAGGTTGTGGCGAACAGAACATGCTCGGATTCGCACCGGATGTTTTTGTCACACTTTATCTGCACAGAGCCAATCAACTTGACGGTGAAACCAAACGAAAAGCATTTGACCATTTCCACACCGGTTACAGCAACGAACTGAAGTACGTTCTTCACTTTATTAGTAGTTTGTAAACCTGTCAATTTAAAAGTTTAAACTTATTTTCCTTACGAGATTTGTAAGTCCAGCTGTGGCAAAGTGTTTTAGACGCGTTTAGTTTCTAAACCAGCGCCTAAAGTGGAGTCCATGAAACGATTTAAGTGGACAATAAAATGTCTTAAGTCTCTCTTGGTTGATGTTCCGCGCAATTAAACTTTGTAATATCAGTAGCAAGAGCGTGATTGTGGTAAATACAAAGCATTGTTGAATTGTAGACGAATTTTTAGTGGTAAGTACATTCCCTTCGTTAAATAACTTGGCGTTAACGGTGTTATTTCAAAATGAGGTAATCAGCTGTAAATTGTCAAGTTTGTCTGTAAATTGACTTGTTTTTTAATCGTTTCTCTGTCAAAGACACATGCATTTCACCTAAACACGTTCAAATGTTTTTCCATTATTCGTTCAGCTACCGACACGATGATGGATCATACAGTGCTTTCGGGAGTCGCGATCCCTCCGGAAGTACTTGGCTAACATCGTTTGTGATCAAATGCTTTTTGCATGCCCGCGAATTGCAACCGACTCTCGTTCAAGAAGACATTGTCAACAGCGGTCTTGACTTCTTGGTGGCCCAACAGGCTGAAGACGGCCACTTCCAAGAGCCTGGTAAAGTGTCGCATAAAGCGATGCAGGTAAAACGACTTGGGGGCAGCAAAAAAAACAAATATGCAATGTTTGTTAATGACAAGACCAACAAAATTCATTGTTGTTTTTCAGGGTGGTGTCAACAGTCCTGTAACGATGACTGCCTACGTTTTGGTGACGCTCAAGGAAACCAACTTCGCCTATCGAAGTCGGGTAAGTGTTTTTTAATTAGTTCCTGACGTAAACTTCGTGACGTCATCAGGTTGGACGGCCAAGATTACAGTCCCTGAACCTTGCCTCCTGCTGGGATGATAAGTTGACAACCAATAATTTGCTTCTTTGCTTTAAATATATTTTTGATGTGATGTCACTTCTGTGACGCCATCAGATGTAAAAGAGGTGGTCAAAAGAAAACTGACAGCCTTTAAAAAAGTGTTTTGAGTAATAAAATACCTAAACTTCGCTACAAACCTAAATAAATTTTTAATTTTCTAAAATCAATTCCTTTAGTCGATCCAAGCCGCATCGGACAAAGCGCGCAGATACCTCGAAAACAACCTGAACTCGATCAAAACCAAAAAGTACGCGTTGGCGATTGTCACGTACGCTTTGCACGTGGCTGGAAGCGAGCGAGCAAATGAAGCCCTTCAAGCTCTTGAGGGACTTGCCACAATTCAAGGTGGACATATGTTATTTTTCAGCAAAGCGATTTATCTGTTATTTGTGGCTGGTATTAGTCGGTGTTTATAAACGTGTTTGATGGGGTAATTGCCGCATGTTATTGGGCAATTGTATCGCTCAATGCTTCGGGAGGATTTTGTGCTTTAGATACCAGCGAATCTTACGCTATGCATCAAAAATGTGTTGCACAATAAGCTTACAGCAGCTTGCCTGATTTGAACAATGAATATTAAATATTTATGTATCTATATCGCCAACACCACAAAAGTTTAAAACTGGGTTCAGGTGCATGCTTGTCATTACCTTAATCATCAAAGAGTTTTGAGGTTATTTTTTTGCCAGAAACTCGGTAAATTTGCCATGTTCATAAAATACGAAGTTTCCATTTGTGTAAATTTTAAATCAGGCATTTTTATGGTTTTGGGGCCTTGTTTTTCTATGCCTGTCGTTAATCGATTCTGAACCATTTCATAGGTGCTTCAATCATGGTGGGTTATGTTTACAAAATTCCAAATATCATGATCAACTGTTTTTAACTGTTCACCACATGTTTATTTCCAACCGTAAATATAACATGGAAATAGAACAACCAAAGAATTTCGTGATAAACCGTTGTCTTGCGTAAACTTCACCAAGGACTGTTGAGCCAAAAGTCCTGGCGTAGCCCACATGTTGTGCTTGAGTTGCAGCGAAATCTATGCCTGCGGGGGCAAAATTGATCGATCTTGCATGACATTATTGCATACGATACTGCACGCCTGAAACGTGCCTATGATGTCAACAGTTTATGTGAGCGCCTCCGGCTAAAGACTAACAATTTCGAATTGTGGCTAGCTGTCCGCTGTGCCCTATTCACGTGCGGTTTTTTAAATGCTGTTGAGTGACTGTTTTCTTGTTCGTGTGTGTTTGGCGGTTCATGGCGTATTGGTTCCCTTTTTTGTTGTTGGCGTGGAAAAATCAGCCATGACTGTTTTCGAATTATGGTTGTATAAACCTAATGTTCCAAACATAATAGAATGTACAACGCTGTTACTAAAGTTACATTTTTTTCCAAACATTTTTTTAAACGCAATTTAAAGTAAAAGTGGAGTTTGATGAGTTTTGCTCCAAATTTAAATTAGAAACTCCTAAGATTTTTTCGGTAGATTTATTACCTAGCTTTGGTTAATATTTAGTCCAAAGTCTGCTAAAGTATAATATGACCTTACTTAGAATTAAAATTCTGGTTTTAATCAATTCGGAAAAGTATTTTTAAACTATTTGCAATCGGCCTACAAATTCCCATTGTTTTGCTAAACATGTCACTACACCACCCACCTTACCTCACAGGCGGCATGAAGTATTGGGAAGAGTCGGACGCCCAAAAATCGACCTACAAGGAGCACTGGCGCCCGCCTTACTACAACCCACCGGGAAATGACGTAGAGATGACGGCTTACGCACTTCTCACCTACGTCAGACGCAACAGCATTTCATCAGCTGCTCCTATTATGAAGTGGCTTGCTGAACAGCAAAACGAACGGGGAGGCTATTCTTCAACCCAAGTAAGGGCCAAACGTGCCACGAACAGCACAATCTATAGCGCGATCCCAAGCTAAGCACTGCAAATGAAGCAACTTTAAGTAAATGCCCGCCGTACCAAGCGGACGCCTGGGACCAACGCAATATTCATGGTTATCCACATTTAAACTCCCTGGATTAACAAATCCGACATAAAAGTTCAAGCTCATCTAGACCAAACATCCCATCCAGACCAATTGTGTATTTCGACTTTAAATTAACATCAAATTTTTTGTTCCTCAGGATACGGTTATCGCCATCCAAGCAATGTCGAATGTAGCCGGGTTACTTATTGATCGTCCACAAGATCTCACAATGACCGCAACTCACAGCAATGAACCAGGGTTTAACACCAACTTCCACATCACCCCCGACAACCAGATGGTTTTCCATCAAGTTGATGTAACTAAAAGAGTTTTTTCTTACTTTTTCATAACCATACCATCAGTTCCTTTGCTCTTAAATCTTACCCAAAACGTAAAACTTACGTCAAAAACACAAATGGCAATACTCACTACAAGGTTTAAGATCATTTTAATCTAAGTCATTTCCCTGATCAACAGGTTCCTTCGACCAACGGCGTTCTGCAGGTGACAGCCACAGGTACTGGTGTCGGTGTTGCTCAACTTTCAGTATGTTACAACGTACCTGATGGGCCGTTCGTTGGCGAAGCCTTNTGATAAACCGTTGTCTTGCGTAAACTTCACCAAGGACTGTTGAGCCAAAAGTCCTAGCGTAGCCCACATGTTGTGCTTGAGTTGAAGCAAAATCGATGCCTGCGGGGGCAAAATTGATCGATCTTGCATGGCAATTTTTGCATACGATACTGCACGCCTGAAATGTGCCTATGATGTCAACAGTTTATGTGAGCGCCTCCGGCTAAAGACTAACAATTTCGAATTGTGGCTAGCTGTCCGCTGTGCCCTATTCACGTGCGGTTAGAGTGACTGTTTTCGTGTTCGTGTGTGTTTGGCGGTTCATGGCGTGTTGGTTCCCTTTTTGTTGTTGGCATGGAAAAATCAGCCATGAATGTTTTCGAATTATGGTTGTATAAACCTAACGTTCCAAACATAATAGTATGTACAACGCTGTTACTAAAGTTACAATTTTTTCCAAACATTTTTTTAAACGCAATTTAAAGTAAAAGTGGAGTTTGATGAGTTTTGCTCCAAATTTAAATTAGAAACTCCTAAGATTTTTTCGGTAGATTTATTACCTAGCTTAGGTTAATATTTAGTCCAAAGTCTGCTAAAGTATAATATGACCTTACTTAGAATTAAAATTCTGGTTTTAATCAATTCGGAAAAGTGTTTTTAAACTATTTGCAATCGGCCTACAAATTCCCATTGTTTTGCTAAACATGTCACTACACCACCCACCTCACCTCACAGGCGGCATGAAGTATTGGGAAGAGTCGGACGCCCAAAAATCGACCTACAAGGAGCACTGGCGCCCGCCTTACTACAACCCACCGGGAAATGACGTAGAGATGACGGCTTACGCACTTCTCACCTACGTCAGACGCAACAGCATTTCATCAGCTGCTCCTATTATGAAGTGGCTTGCTGAACAGCAAAACGAACGGGGAGGCTATTCTTCAACCCAAGTAAGGGCCAAACGTGCCACGAACAGCACAATCTATAGCGCGATCCCAAGCTAAGCACTGCAAATGAAGCAACTTTAAGTAAATGCCCGCCGTACCAAGCGGACGCCTGGGACCAACGCAATATTCATGGTTATCCACATTTAAACTCCCTGGATTAACAAATCNAAGCACTGCAAATGAAGCAACTTTAAGTAAATGCCCGCCGTACCAAGCGGACGCCTGGTACCAACGCAATAATTATAGTTATCCACATTTAAACTCCCTGGGTTAACAAATCCGACATAAAAGTTCAAGCTCATCTAGACCAACCATCCCATCCAGACCAATTGTGTATTTCGACTTTAAATTAACATCAATTTTTTTGTTCCTCAGGATACAGTTATCGCCATCCAAGCAATGTCGAATGTAGCCGGGTTACTTATTGATCGTCCACAAGATCTCACAATGACCGCAACTCACAGCAATGAACCAGGGTTTAACACCAACTTCCACATCACCCCCGACAACCAGATGGTTTTCCATCAAGTTGATGTAACTAAAAGAGTTTTTTTCTTACTTTTTCATAACCATACCTTCAGTTCCTTTGCTCTTAAATCTTACCAAAAACGTAAAACTTACGTCAAAAACACCAATGCCAATACTCACTACAAGGTTTAAGATCATTTTAATCTAAGTCATTTCCCTGATCAACAGGTTCCTTCGACCAACGGCGTTCTGCAGGTGACAGCCACAGGTACTGGTGTCGGTGTTGCTCAACTTTCAGTATGTTACAACGTACCTGATGGGCCGTTCGTTGGCGAAGCCTTCGACTGTAACGCAACTGCTTCGTCCGCCACATCCAAGAGCGCCATGGTGGATTTCTGCTGCCAGTCAGTTCTTTGTNGTAACGCAACTGCTTCGTCCGCCACATCCAAGAGCGCCATGGTGGATTTCTGCTGCCAGTCAGTTCTTTGTTTATTGTATAAAACCCTATAAATGTAATTAAGCGTTCAGAGCGTATCTTTGAAGTTCCTACTTAAATCTTTGGATGAAGTAACGTGGAATGTAACAGTAAGTAACACTTGTTTTCAATGCATAGGTTGAAGCCAGATGCTACAGAGAGCACTGGAATGTTCCTGTTCGAACAGAAGTTGCCGAATGGCTTCACGATTGACATTGAATCGGAAAGGAAACGAAACCGCGACGCTAAGCTTGTTGAGTTGGAAAACGAAAGCGTAAATACTTACTTCGACGAGGTAAATTGTAAAGTCCCTGTCCAATTTAGAACACAGTTGCTAAATACTATTTTTTAATTTGATGCTTGAGGATTTTTGACGATGCATTGTCCACATTATATATATATGGGTTATTTTTTTCGTGAAAACTTGGTTGCATATACTTTGCACAAACAATTTTTGGTATTTGGCTTACATTTTCGTAGCGCATCAATGCATTCAACTTTGCGTGAGTTATACTTTTAGATCGTTGGTAAAAAAATTAGGCACATATATATATACATGTGTTTTTGAAGAAGTTGAAAGTTTTTGAAAAAAAAAGCACTTGCACGTTTAAATCAAAAACGTTAATTACCTTTCGTCACGCTATTTACCTTTGCTTGTTCTCTGCAGCTTGCGCCAGGTGAAAGGCGTTGCGCCAACGTGGAATTGCTGCGTTATGCTGACGTTGCAGAATCGAAGCCGCAACCACTTGCTGCCTCCGACTATTACAACAAAGGTATGATAGTAAAATGTACTCTAGTTTTGTAACAGTTGCAGCAATTTAGATTCCTTTAACGCCCGATCGCAGTTATTGGTCTGTGACGTCACTATAGCGTCATACTGTAAAAAATTTGCATTATTTAATGCATTCTGAAACATGCGCATCGATTTAACAAGAGCAGTTATGTTTACCTCAGACGTTTCAATCATTCTGACACGTAGTAACCCCTAACCCAAGTCACGTGCGTTGTTGCGTCACAGAACGAAGAGTTACGAGTCTTCTCGACATTCCGGAATTCCGAGAGACGGGAGTGTGTGAGATTTGCGGGTCGGATTGCGTCGGTTGCCCAGGTAACACAGGAGGTGGAGCAGCTGACCGACCAGTGGTGTGGTTTGCGTGTCTACTCTGCACCTTGCTTGCCGTTATCCTGCAGTACTAACCAGCAACCATCGCATATTTTTAGATTTCCCTTTTAACAAGAGTTAAAGGGAAACCGCCGCGCTGTATTTATTTTTTTTTTAATATTACTGGCGATTTTTTAAAGAGAAACGCCTTATTTTACGTAATTTGTTTTTGTAAGCAGAAAGTGTGCTTTGCTACACTTGGTGTGATGTCACATTTGCAGTGCACTTGGTGTGTGGCGTCACATCAGCTTTTGCATTAGTTTTACCTCAAATTTTTGAACAAGGTCGGAAAACATGTTGAAAAAGTATAAAGTTGTGTTTATTGAACCGGTTTTGCACGTGTTTTGTAAAGGTTTCCCATGAATTGTTTTACAAGCGTCTTTACATCCGTTCGACATTAAATGCAGTATTTTTACCCACATTTATCTGTTTACTTCATTTTCACACCCCGTTTGTTCCAAGGGTAGCACTGCTTTAACATCAATGTCAATGTAATAAAAAACTACATTTTTGTGAAGTGGACCAACTACGACAAAACTGAAGGATTTAAACAACGAATGATAGTCTTGTGAAAATGTTGGCATAGTTTTAAAATCTATAAACCCGGTGTATTTCAACTAAAAGTAACAAAAAAAACTCTCCCGCATTCAAATATGTTTTAATCGCGTTGATCCACTCCATCAAATACGTTTTTAGGAAAGTACTGTATTTTACCCGTGTCATTGCATGCATAAAATTTTGCTAGTCCAACGTCTTACGAACGTAGCAGCATCCTGCGGAGATATTCTAGTTTTTTTAATTTCATTGTTTCCCATTTTTTGTGTATGGTCAAAAAAATTCGTATAACCCCTCATTGTCGCATCATCCTAACAATTACAGTCCACATATATATATTATTACCCACTGTAACGAGGTTGTTTTACGCGCCCGAATTAATATGGACTCAACAACCAGCCTTAAAGTTTTTTCTATGCTTTGATAAGAACGCACAACTTTGACGCCGCAAAACAGTTATCTGTAAACTAAACTTTAGGACTGTCGTATTGCTTTAGGACTGTCATTTGTGTGCGCTTTTCTGCGTGTTTGTCACATTCTTGCGTTGATTTACCTGGGAGACGATGCCCATTAAGAAGCGATACCACGATACCTTAACCTTGTGCAATCAAACCCACCATTAAAACTTTTCAAATACGTGCATATGTAAATGATGTTTTAACTAGACGAAGTGTAAACTGTTTTTATTGTAAAGTGCTGTACCATTTTCTCGCCATGAAAATTGAAGCCATACAAGGCGAAACGAACTGACCATCATACGTCAAATGTTGTAACACCTCATCCTAATAAAAGTGCAAACCCAAACATTATCACATACCCGCTAACAAGTGCATGAAAGTAACACCACCATCGTCCAAACACAACACAAGAGTATAAGCATGGCATTTCACTGGTGGCGTTGGTTTGTGGTGACCAACAGCATCGTTTCAAGGTCGTCTTGAATCGCTGGTGCTGTCTTCGGCACCTTGTCAGCAATCTAACATTTTTCCCAAAAATACAGGTCCCCGTTTAAGCGGGTGGGGCGAATGGTCGCAATGCCTCACCTTCTGCACTTCGGAGATCTCTGTGCGTGTAAAGCATTGTCAGGACCCAAATACCAACGAAGTTTTGGATTTATATGAGTGTGGGTCGAATGAGGTGCCAAGGCAGACAAGAACATGTGCGAAAGAAGGTTTCCCGTGTCCTGGTAAGTCCGATACCTTTTCCAACTTTTTTATAGCCTAAATACCTTACGTGTGTGAGATCTCATAAATGCCTACTTGTCGCTAGTACAGATCGCNAAGGTTTCCCGTGTCCTGGTAAGTCCGATACCTTTTCCAACTTTTTTATAGCCTAAATACCTTACGTGTGTGAGATCTCATAAATGCCTACTTGTCGCTAGTACAGATCGCCAGAAAAATTTGGTCGGCGTCGCATTGACTCAAGTCCCGCCTGAGAGCACATCTTTTTGTATATTTTAAACAGTTATTACGTTCAAATATGCAAATCTTACCCGTTTAAAGTGACTAAAAAGCCGCTATAGAATTCATCCAATCTATTCTGTGGACGTTTGCCGTGGTTAGTTTCTAACCAGTTTCTTTGTCAGTGGCGGAATTACCAATTTTAACGGCTTTTTTTGTGCTGGTGTTTCTTATGCCCTGCCAGTTTTTGTTCGACAGAGTCTTGACACAATGTATCTTGTCTTGGTTATGGGTTTTTTATGCGCAAAATTTAGTTCAAGTACTCGCCTTATGCAACTGCGACCAGTTAGGGACCAAATTTTAATTTGAAAGCTTTATGCTCTTTTCCAGGCTACGCAGGATACTAGCTTGATCAAACATAACAGCAATGATTGTTGCGTTAACACTGAGTTGTCAAGCAGCGAGCATTAATTTTCGTCGGTTGCGCAACAACTAATGAGGTTAAACAAATTTAAAATCGTTACCAGTTGTGGACAGAAATAGATTTAAAACACGGCAGCGCCTTTGTCTATAATAACGACACTGCCTCTCTATGAACAAATTCACAAAGTGTAGAAATCGGCTTTCGGCTAATCATAACAAACGCAGCATGTGATTCCTGTATTAAACCTCAAAAGCTGGAGTGCTGGATATTATCTTTGTGTGAGAAAAGTTTCTAATCTGTTACATGTGCACAATCTTTCGCACTGAGATTTCCCTTTTTATCGACCACTGAACATAGAACAGTTTAATTAAGATCCACTAATCAGTTTATCCTGGGTTGCGAAAGGAATTGATTTATGAAAAGAATTAGATACTCCACTACGTTAAGTTTCTGTACGTTTTGCACCACAATTGTTGCTCCAAACGAAGCGCCCCACAACCCCGACCATTGCCTGGATATGTTTAGCCTATTGGTGTAAAAGTTAAATTTTCGGTTAAAAAGTTGAATTTTCGGTTTGACATAAACTAAGATTTCTTTCCAACGAGAAATATACTGCAACGTGCATTACAGAAGAGTTTTACATACTTTGCAGATTTCACGGACGGTTTATGGTATAGACTTCCAAGCCGTGCAGGTTACACAAATCTGAGAGCTTGTACTCTAAACAGTGGATACACCAGTTATATCAGTATACCAGGTAGGTGGCTTGTCGGGTAATAACTCTACAAAACGTTTGTGATGCGTTATTTTATCAGAATTCCATAGTATTTTAAACGAAAATTTCCATCGCAGGAATAATTATGAATACAGCTAATAAAAAAATGGTAATAAAAAAAACTAGTAATGTGGGTTTTATAATGAGCTTAATCGATGCCTACCTCAATCGGGTAGTTCGTTGAACAGCATAAAACGATCATAGCCTGTCACCGAATGTAACATTGCATAGCGGTTATAAATACTGTACATCATGAAATATTTAAGTGGAATAAAGTAAGCCCCATATGGCAAGACTTTTTGTGAATTTCATACACTTGTTATTGTGGTTAGAGAGATCTATTTAGTATTTCTTTATAAAGTCCGAAAATGCTCGGCAAAGGCTATTTTTTGTTCAACTTTATATGTATGCAGATTATGGACAAACGTTTTTAGGATGCATACCGCCCAACGAAACTACCCAGCATTTTATATTACAGGGACTATAATTAACACGCCAGCCCCCAACTCACGCCAGTCAAACAGGAAGCAATACTTCACCTGCTCCGATCCAGTGCTGAAGCGGGAAACAAACTCGACTGCCGGGTTTACCGTTTCGCTGTTGATACGACTTACAGGTTTTATATTGCGCAGACCGATGGTCTTTATCAGTTCCGGAGATGATTACAAATCAGTATTCAGATTCGAAAAGCTCTGGTGGTAAGTACTGTTCCTTTTTTGCCAACTGTCCCAATAAAACAATGCCGCCATTTGTGTAACTGAATTTTATGTCCAAAAATTGTGGTGTTGGATAAAACTAAAAAAGTTTGCAATGTATTGAAAACAAATCGTTACCTGAATATTTTTTTGGCTTCACTCGTTAGTTGCAATTGTGACAACATTACTTGAGCAGGGTAAGAAACAAATCAGTGCATACGTAAGGGATCGATGACACTTCTTTTACTTATTTATTTTTACTTTATTTAGAAAACTTCCGTAATTAACAGCGAATTTTTCCGTTTTGCAGGAAAAACGAATTCCGATTTGTCGTCAACCACGGATCACGTGTATATCGCGTGCAACATATTACCCAGCAGTAAGTTGCTTCTAAAGAGTGACCCATAACATTTTGCACTCTGCTGTCACGAATTAAAGTAAAAACTGTGAAATGCTACATGGAACAATTAAATATCAATAAAACAAAGAATTACATTTATGTTTAGCATTTCGTATCAGGGAGGCAAAATTAATGGTTAATGATCTGGATAAAGACCAAACCACAGGAATGGCCAGAAAAGAATGTTGGCGTCAAGAAATAGTGACGTAATCAAGATTCGAGTCACAGTACTGACAAAATTGTGTCATATCAATATCACTAGGAACCAAACTAGGTGTTAACTCACTGATCATATGATTAAACTCGACTTAGCTTAAGCCTCGGTTATTTGGACTTTATTATCACTCTTGTTTTTAGACACTTCCCATTAAACCAGTGGAACCACGTGGTTTTGGCATGGAAGGGTGGCGTCAATGGTGGCGCTAAAGTGTATATCAACGGCCAGGACGTCGGCTTCTCGTCTCGATTCACTTCGTACCGTCCTTTCACTCCTCCGCTACAACCGAGACTGACAATAGGAGCTAATACGGCGCGAAATGAATGGAAAAAGGGTAAGAGTTTGTATCAAAAGGAAGGGGAAATACAGATATTGGGCATTAGGTTGAGAAAATGTAACAAACACCAATATAGTGCGGCAAATAGAATGCGCTTGCCAAGGCGCATATGAGCAAAATGTTCTTATAAAGCCTTGTTCATATAAAGGTTTAAAATATGCGAGTTTTGGGCCAATAACGTATAGCACAAAAACAATCATCAGACTGGAATCTGTCGCGCAAGTACTTCCATAAATCGTACGAACGTTAGAAAAAACAACAGAAAACAAAGGCTTTTTTACAGTAAAAGACAAAAGTACCATTACCAAACGTAACAGATAGGGGTTAGCTGGACATTAAAGTTCAATTTCGCAATTCCAATGGGGACAGAAACACGCTTTTGTTTAAGGGTATTTTACCTTCCACACTTCGGGAAAGTGAAGTAAGAATTGGGAATCGTAAATGTGTGTAGATGGAAATATGATGTGCGTAGACTTTCGTTGTTGTTTATGGTTTAGCGCAAGACCATATGCTACAAGAACTGTTCCTTCCTCCGTTTTTCAAAACGATTCTTTTTAAATAAAATGTACCTCTACAGGTTACGTTTCTGGAGGCTTCTCGGCCGTATCATTCTGGAACCAAAAACTCACGTTGGAGGAGATTACCTCTCTTTACTCGTTCTACCAATCACTTGTCGGGCCAAACAAACGGAACCCTTCTATCACAGCTCGTCAGTTGCAGCACTTTGCCCCAATCGAACTCAAATCATGTTTTAAGACGTCCTGGAAACTTTCAGCGCTCTACAGTGCACCCAACCCCTGCAGCGCGGCCCCACCGCCACCCCCACCCATAGAGGTTTTGGGCCCAGTGATCCAACCACCTCTTCCAGTGGAGTAAATTACGGCGTTTACAAATAAGGAATTGAATTGTTTTGATTCAAATTTCAAATTTCCGATTTTACCCGTTTTTATCATCATTCATGTGCATGTCAAAACAGCTCGTACTTACACATTTAACGCCATTCGACGTAACATTTGAAAATATACACATCGTTTTGCATTGTATGATTGCACTGGGTGTGTTTTGAGCAGGTGGTCTTGGTGATTATGCAGGGACTGCGGTAACACGGATGTCGTATCTGCCTCGTATTGAAACAGGCGCAGATAGCATTAAACTGCAGCAAGAAGTCTTTGTTAAGTTTGCACCATGAGTTTACCACGTGACACTTTGTGGACCTTTAGTCATGCGCTTAAAGTGATGACTATACAAAATCTTGGCAATGGCAGCTAAACCTTTTGAGAGAGAAAGCCATAAACACATTTTCCAGCTGTAAAAAGCCGGACTTAATTTTTGATTTTATCATACGGCAAATACTGACGGTTCATGTATATGATCACCGTAGAGGCATTGCAACACGCCCATGCTAAAACGGAACTAACTGCCGTGTCATAGCATTATTACCTCATAAACTGATCATAACACCATGCAGGAAATGCGCGTGACGCAGCGTCGAGATCCGGAAGCCAGCCGCCACGATGCGGCAGAGAGAACAAACAGGCGGCAGAGCCAGGACATAAACAGTAGCAGAATAAGGATAGCCAGTTATCTTAATTCAAGTCACAGACTTACCTATGGCAGCCGACTGTCGTTTTAGCGTTGCAGATTCGGAATGGAGTCGGGACGGAAGCGAGGGAGAAGCGCGGTATGTCGCTTGCCCAGCTCAAGGTAACTTGGCTGTAGGCTTGGCCTAATGGGTCCTATATGTTAACTAAGGTATTTGCGCACATTTGTTACTGCTCCACAGCACCTTAGGAGCTATAAAACAGTTGTAAATTTGAATTTAAGCTTTGTGCAATTAAAATAAATGCCTTTGTCAAAGCGTTTATATCAGAGAAACCACTACGAAAAAATCCTGTAACAACATCGCATTCAATGTCTTGATCAACAAGCGCCGCGAGCACCTTTGGCAAGTTCCTCTATAATATTACATTTGCGTGCTGCAAATTAGGTCGTTTAATTCCCCTTCCCCCTCTGTTTTCTGAACCTAATATCACGAATGGTTTATCCGTTTCAAATTATTTTGCGCATTTTAACTTTTTACCAAATAACCAAGGACATTTTTGGCAAATGTCCTTACATCATTATACCGTTACGGTTACAGATTTTCATGCGGATCGGAGGATGTACGACATTCCTCCGCACATGGAAGGAAGGGCGATGCTGTCATCTGTCAACCAAACCGAATCATCGGCCCCAAATACTGAAAAACGGGGCAAATCACCAACCTCTGCTGGTAACTATGACCACATCTAATATTTGTGCGGCCACGCTGGTACTTTGTTGTTTGTTTGCGCGATTTAGCCATACTAGTCAATATACAAGACCTTAAAAATAAAATTACATCTAACCCAGTTTTTCCCAACTGGGGAGAAATTGCACTTAAATTAATTTATTCATGGTAAGTGTAATATTTTTTTAACAAATATTTTTTCAATATTATATTTTTTCAAGAACCTTAAAAAATTCTAACCGGTGGGCAATTCAATCTTGTTTTTCTTAAGCTGGTAATGCGCGTTGGTTTAACTTGACACTATGAATAGCTGCAAGCTTTTTTGCGTAGGAGTTTACCCGGAGTTACAGGAAGTAAATTGCCGAGGCGCTTCATACCCCGCTTTAAACACAATGGATTTTTTGTAACTGTTTTGACTTGAATGCGAACGTGAAATTTAATCTTCTTGAAAAGTAACTGATTTTATTGGAGGCTGATTTAAATATTTTGAATCTTTTTCAAATATCATTCATTGTTTTGGAAAGCTTCCGTATATTGTGCTTCATTTAGACAACCAAGTATGACTAAGAAACAAATTACAAAAGTTTTCCTCCAAAGCAATTACAGGCGGCCGTGAACTAAATATCTTAGTTTGCATGTGGAAGGTAATAGCCTAAAAGCCCTTGTCCAAAGATCATTTCCTGATAGGTAGCAAATTCCTTGCATTACTTGCGATGGACTTATAAATGGAACAGCACTTCTCATCTAATAATTTTTAGAAGTGAAAACGCGTGGTGGAGATAGCGGAGTCAGTTCCTTCTGCATAAAAATGTATCTCGTCGGACTCACAATGGGATTCGTCACCCTCATTTGTGTTGTGGTATATTTAGGTGGGATTTTTCTTTTGTTTTAAAGTTTCAATTCATCGAATGATTACGAGCTTAATGTTTGCCCAGAAACCAGTCCGCACAGTCATAATAGGTTTATGGAAATTTATAAAGGTGATGTTTATACGCTTCTACTTCACAGGTCGTTCTCTGGTTTGGTTCTACACTCTTGCATTTGAATCATTAAGGTTTAACATTTTTTGCCGTTTACACCCAGAAGTATATTTGGGTGCGGTGAATTGTCAACAAAAATGGAGCAATTAAATTTCATAGGTTATATACACTGT
>QXVZ01004121.1:0-12608 GCA_008931825.1 Phallusia fumigata
ATGAAAGCCGAAGTTGTGGCAAAAAGATGAGTTAGAATGGGGAACCGAACTGGCACAGTCAACATTTTGTCACATGTTGGTTTCCTGCCAACAAATTGAATGAGATATAACAGGGTATAATTACCTGGACCGATGTAGTGATTATGATGACACAGAGTGAGATGATTGTTGTGTAACACTGGGTCTGCAAGAAAAGACTTTGGTAATTGTGGTGAGAACATTTGCATACAACAATGTCAAATCGTCAGTCATTATCTTGGGATCATGAAATGCTAAAAGGCTTTTTGACACCTTGAAGTTTTTGCAACATGAGTTTTAAAGAAATATACTATATTTACTACATTTTCTATACTCAAAAACTGAACATGTTTGTACAGGTGTATAAGTTTGAAAAAAATGCTTGCATCCCAAAACCAACAAAATAGAACTAAAATATGAGATTGCAGCAACTAGATTTAGGAATGCCACAACATTGATTTTACCAAATTTCATGTTTAACTTACTCTAGAGTTTGAGCAAATATAAAAACAGTTCTAAATATACAAACAATATGAATATAAGAGGATAACATGTTGGTATTTATGAGTGTCCTTTATAAAACCAGCATATGTTTGCTGTTGGGAGAATCTTTAAAATAAGCCGCTTGGCTAGGACAATTGCTGCTTTTACTTTCATTAAAGTCAATCACTGGAAATTATATCCCAAACTATTATACACACCTTCATAGTTGTTGGCTGTCACAAAATTTTAACGCACATACTAATTTTCTGAAAATAGGAAATAATTTTGCTGAACGATGAAGTGAAATATTTTTCTTATTTTACTTTTTGTTTCAGTCAACAACTTTTATTCACAACCTTTCACTGAAATTCTGTGACGTTCTCACTCCTGTTTGTAGTATTTCATATCAGAACAACTGTTATTTTTACTGTTTATAGAAGACTCTTCCACTGAAGACCTTTTCTCTGAGGGTGTTAAAACCATATTAGGGTATGCAAATGTTTTCCCTCATAAATGTAGGTTTTTAGGGGATACAAACACGTTTAAATGTAACCTGACATCATAAGTTCCTTGGCAATTAACGCCTGAAGGTGTTTGTATTTAAATTATCGAGAACGATGCAGTTGCTTCCTAAACATTTTTAGACCGCTAATTTCAGTGACCTATTTTCTAAATCTGCCCGATCAACCAAACAAAAAGCTTATTACGTAACAAAAAAAAAAGATTTTCCATCAAAGTGTCTTCTTAACAAAAATAAGCTGTATTAGCGTAAATTTTTCCCACCATTGTCTAAGCGCGTCTAAATATCAACCAGTATTAAATCTCAGTCATTGACTTCGTAACTTGACATAAAAAAGTTGATGCCTGAAGTTGCTATAAAGCTTCCTAATATTTATTTGTTAGCTCACTCTGACAACTAACGCACGATCACTAATGTCTGCATAGGCTAGTCGGTGTTTCTGACAATCCCAAAATGTTTTACGCTTCCTTCCAAACCCTCACACGTCAAGTCGTCTTCCGGGCTACCTCGGAGAGTGACGGGGGACGTTTTATTACTTCCACATCATCAGTAACGTGCTCTCAGTACGACCACATCGCCAATTACTCTCCGTTCCGCCACCGCACCGTGGTTGTGGTGATCTCTTACATAATTGCCACCACGATAACTACGCGAAAAACGCCAAACGACCTTTCTGATGATTACACACAAAATAAATTCCGTCATGAACCTGCCAACAAACTTTCATCATTGGGTCCGATTTGTGGTCATGCAATTTGTGTAATTAAATCTTACACTGTGACAAACTGCTGTCATTGGCAATCAGATTTTAATTCCCCTGATAACCGTTCGCACTGCCGCTAATTACACACATTTTGGTGCGAAATTATTTCCCTTAATTTAATCACGTGTCTGAAGTCGACGTTGGATTATTTTTCCCAAGGTCACCTTGGAAGCAAGTGGACCTTTCGCGTCATCACGAGCAAGAAACTTCTGAAAAGCATTTTTTGGGGTCTTCTCGTCACTTATGGTTTAATATCAACAATCTGTCGGCGCGGTGGTGAATTTAATTTCTTGACATCTCTTGGAACTTTATAACTTAACAAACTGAGATTTTGCAATAGACTTCACCTCCCAACTATCAACGCACGTTCTGCGAAATAGTGAAATACGAAATAGTTGCTTCCCCGTCAAACAGCAGTCGATTAGCAACAAACACAAAGTGTTTGCTTAATTTCCAGCACGTCATAAATGTGTGGTAAGCGACCATGCCACATAAAATGGTTTACGACCCCTAGTGGTAATTTGTCATCCAGTTATGGAACATGGTACATGAATCTTCTTACAACGTTGAGAACTACAAAGCTGCCCCCCAGGAATTAAGAAAACTTTGTTTAATGTAGAGCTTTCCGCCTGATCAATGCCACCAACGGCTCATAGAAAAAACGAAACGAGAAAAAAGGAAAACATCCGACGCCATGTTTGAACGAAAAAAAGTGTTTTTATTTTCTTAGTTACCAGGAATAAAATCCACAGAAATAAAAAGCTTATCTACCTAGGGTTCGGTTGAAATAAATTAAAAATTATGTCGGCAAAAATGCAAATTACTTAATCACGTTTACGATACGAGATAATAAGTGATTGAAGGTTACAAATGTTTAGAACCCAGTAATTGTCCTTAGTTTCCTCACAATGGGTTGAAACAAAGCAAATTGTTATCAGACATATTTATGGCTACAGCAGCTATTTTAAAATGGATTCGTGCTAAGAATAAACTATAATTGTTACTGTGTACATTTGAAGTGCCACATCCAAGAGTGATTGGTGGTATGGTCACTGTTGCATGTAAATTACGGCAGATGAACTCGTTTTTCACCAAAACATCTTCCTAAGCTTCGTGGTTGATCCTTGCGTTGTTTAAAAAAACATCGTGAATACATTTTCATTTATTTGTCGACAAACAACGAAATATTGTACAATAGTCTTACGGGCAAGTTGGGCAAAGGCATACATAAAAAACAACAGACGACATCATAGTTAGTTTGCCACTGTTTGTGTGGTTCTAATTTATATTGATGATTGGCAGTTCGTCAATATTTGAGGTGTAGTTTCACAAATAGTCAATTAAAAAAATTAAAAAAGAAGAAGTACATAGAACTCAGGAAATTAATATGAGAAACAATCGCTGTTATTAAACGCGTATGTACACATAAGCGAAAAATACGGGTGAACAACTTCCTGTCTTCTTCGGATTGCTCTTGCGTTGTATTTGCATAAAATCGTGTGAAGAGATTTGCAAAAATCAAACGCTTGATCCGTTCCTCTGCATTCTTCTTCTCTTCTTCGCCACTGCTTTAATCATCGCATCCTTGATCACCTGTCGACACGGATTATTGGTTACATTTGGGTTGAGTTAGCTTTGCTTGGTGAAATAAAACATAGCGACACCTTTGCATTAAAACAATCACCAAGCCGGAAATAGCTACACCATTATTATAAAGCGTTGTGTGACAGGGGGCTCACAAGAGAGTGAGTTTTGGAATTTGAGAAACACGACTGGAGGGGAATACTTTGATGGGAGCAGCCGAGCTGAAAATCTAATATGTGTCACGTGACGTCACCTCAATATTGGTTGAAACGTTGAAATACATGAGTTCCTTGATTCTCTCGTATTCCAGTTCAGTGTATCCCATCTTAAACAGACCGAAACTTCCTTCAGGTCCAAACACTTTGAAATCGTTAAATTTCAAATTTTCTTTGTCTGTTACAAAAATGTAAAACAGTGTAAGCAAATTTGGAGAGGGTTTTCCGACTAGCACCGACTTTGAAATCACATGTAGCCAAAACTTAATGAGTTACATAGTCACAACAATCAAAGACATATTAACTTGTAACCATGCATTGTTTCCAATCCCATCAGATGCCTGAAATTTATACACCCACCATATTTAAATCCACTTCTGGGTTTGAAATCTTTTAATTTACGAAACTTCAACGTGGAAAGTGTAAACCACACAACGATTGGACAAGTGTCGTCATCATGATCATCGAATACGAGACACTCGGTTGGCGGGAGGTTGTGGATCTTCTTGAAGTCAATCGGTGGAAATTTGAGGCCGTCTCTCCAAGCGTGAGCTGCAGTTCCAAACAGTTCCTGTGAATTTTAACAACACAAATCGTAGGTAGAGAAGTAGATTTATGAAAAACATAACTGTCAGTGTCAGATGAGCACCGTGTATTTTGTGAATACATTGTCTAGCAATCGTTGTTGTCTTAAGTGCAAAACCAACAACAACGATTGTTAAAACGTTGGCATAGCAATGTATTTACTGTATACAAGTTTTATGGTTATCTTGTATGTAGATTGGTTTCCACTACTATAACTTCGCTCTGCAACGAGTTAATTCTGTTTGCGCAAGTTCGGAACCGATAGGTGGACGAAACGTGATCATTTTAAATTGTTAAATAAAACACAAAGTGTGGCCATTTCAAAACACAACCTTTGATCAAGTGGCCAAATATTTGACTTGAACGGAATCTTGAAATGTTTAAAGAAAGGTGACAACCTGATTCATTTTCTGTGCTAGCCACACAATACTCACAATATTGTAAAACGAATCGTCGGATGGATGAGACGAAAAATCCATCACAATAAGAAGATCGGTTGCTCGTTGTGGTCGAAGCAGAATCACTGATGGAGTGTTGTTGTATAAACCTTGCAACATGTGAAAACTTTTACAAACAACTGCACCGGTATAAGATAAGATTGCAGCAAAACCTTGTTGCAACTTGTGTCTAGTACATTTGCAGCTAATGTTTACATTTTCAAAACCTTTGTTTGGCAACAAAAATCAGCGAATGAGATTGTAAAGCTGATTAAGCGAACATCGTCCATTACATTTTATTTGTTGCTAATTTTGCAAGGAAGCATTTATTGCCACGCCCATACCACACCCACCTGCATCGATCAATGAGATCGTTTTCTTGGTGGTGGACATTTTTTGCTTTGCTTTTCCTCCGACCAAATTCATCAGTTCTTCTTTTTCAGCTAAAGGAACAAAAAACATTTGTCAGGTCGGAATTTTTCAAAAATTGACTTCTTCTTGAGATTTTTTATTTAGCTTTTCAGTTTTTTTCACATTTACGCGCCCAACTCACGTCCAAGACAAACTGATTTCTTCCACGGGGAAAGGTAGAAAGTTTCCAGATTTTTAAAGTTCTTTGAGAAATTGAAAAGTTTTCCAGTTCTTCCAAACAAACTATCACGGGTTTTCACGAATGTCTGCCTGAAATGAAACTGTTCGTGAAAAAAATTACTTTTGCAAAAATCATATGATTAATTTCACGAACATGAATTTATCTTTTAAAGTTTCTGGATCGTCTTCATCTGTCATCTCGTTGTCGACGTCGTGGGTATGTTCACGACCACCATCATTATCATCCTCGTGATATGACTCACTGTCATCATCGTAATTATTCTCGTGATTTGAAGATTGTTCATCACGATGAAAAATATTTGCAATTGATTGCAGAAACGACCAAAGACGATCTAAGGAACAAATTTGTTCGGTCAAAAATGTTTAATCTTCCCTCAGTTGCCGTAGAAACAGCGACTCCAACCTTTAATCGAAGTGGGCTTGGTTGCCATGGCATCATCTTCATCGTCATCCTGGTCGCCATCTGATTCTTCATCTGATTCTTCATCTGACTCTGATTCGTCTCCCTCGAACTGGAGAAAAAATTTGTGTCGTAAACTCCGACAACCTCAACATATGTAACACGCCACCTTACCCATTTGTGAGTGGGCAGGTTTACAAACACGTCAAGCACAACAGAATATCTTCAATCTCATATTGCAAACCACAGCATTACACACAAACAAACANCAAGTTCGGAACCGATAGGTGGACGAAACGTGATCATTTTAAATTGTTAAATAAAACACAAAGTGTGGCCATTTCAAAACACAACCTTTGATCAAGTGGCCAAATATTTGACTTGAACGGAATCTTGAAATGTTTAAAAAAAGGTGACAACCTGATTCATTTTCTATGCTGGCCACACAATACTCACAATATTGTAAAACGAATCGTCGGATGGATGGGACGAAAAATCCATCACAATAAGAAGATCGGTTGCTCGTTGTGGTCGAAGCAGAATCACAGATGGAGTGTTGTTGTATAAACCTTGCAACATGTTAAAACTTTTACAAACAACTGCACCGGTATCAGATAAGTTTGCAGTAAACCTTTTTGCAACTTGTGTCTAGGACATTTGCAGCTAATGTTTACACTTTCAAAACCTTTGTTTGGCAACAAAAATCAGCGAATGAGATTGTAAAGCTGATTAAGCGAACATCGTCCATTACATTTTATTTGTTGCTAATTTTGCAAGGAAACATTTATTGCCACGCCCATACCACTCCCACCTGCATCGATCAATGAGATCGTTTTCTTGGTGGTGGACATTTTTTGCTTTGCTTTTCCTCCGACCAAATTCATCAATTCTTCTTTTTCAGCTAAAGGAACAAAAAACATTTGTCAGGTCGGAATTTTTCAAAAATTGGCTTCTTTAGATTTTTTATTTAGCTTTTCAGTTTTTTTTACATTTACGCGTCCAACTCACGTCCAAGACAAACTGATTTCTTCCACGGGGAAAGGTAGAAAGTTTCCAGATTTTTAAAGTTCTTTGAGAAATTGAAAAGTTTTCCAGTTCTTCCAAACAAACTATCACGGGTTTTCACGAATGTCTGCCTGAAATGAAACTGTTCGTGAAAAAAATTACTTTTGCAAAAATCATAAGATTAATTTCACGAACATGAATTTATCTTTTAAAGTTTCTGGATCGTCTTCATCTGTCATCTCGTTGTCGACGTCGTGGGTATGTTCACGACCACCATCATTATCATCCTCGTGATATGACTCACTGTCATCATCGTAATTATTCTCGTGAATTGAAGATTGTTCATCACGATGAAAAATATTTGCAATTGATTGCAGAAACGACCAAAGACGATCTAAGGAACAAATTTGTTGGGTCAAAAATGTTTAATCTTCCCTCAGTTGCCGTAGAAACAGCGACTCCAACCTTTAATCGAAGTGGGCTTGGTTGCCATGGCATCATCTTCATCGTCATCCTGGTCGCCATCTGATTCTTCATCTGATTCTTCATCTGACTCTGATTCGTCTCCCTCGAACTGGAGAAAAAATTTGTGTCGTAAACTCCGACAACCTCAACATATGTAACACGCCACCTTACCCATTTGTGAGTGGGCAGGTTTACAAACACGTCAAGCACAACAGAATATCTTCAATCTCATATTGCAAACCACAGCATTACACACAAACAAACAAACATGCAGCAGACAAGATATCTACACTCACAACAAAAAACGTAAAAATTTAAACTTTTTTTACCTCATCCTTTTCCCTTCGTTTCTCCACGCGTATTTTGTCTGAGAGAAAAAAATCAACGTGAATACGTCATCAATGATGCTGCACTGACGTCATCTTACCAATGTAACTAAGCAACCGTTTTTCTTTTTCTCCGCTTTCCAGGTTACTCGTGGCTGAGATGGCGAACCCGGATCCAGTGACTCCGAGGTGGAAGTGAGTCGGAGCTTCCGGGTAACTCCGTGCGATGAAACCCGAGTTCCAAACAGATCCGAAGCTTCCGGGTTCGAATCCGATCCCGTAAGCCGGAAAGGCGAACTCGTGTGGCGAACATTCCATGTAAGCTGGAAGTGATTGCGAAAATATTGTTTTATGACGAAAATTCAAAGTCTGCAAGTGGGAGAAAGTTTCTTAAAATCACTTCTGTCATGACTCCGCCAGGCTTGCTGTTCAAAGACTTCATGTATCCAGAGTAACTAACCACGTTTACAGCGATTTCGCTTTTAAATATTTGTCTAATAACCTAAGCGACTTGCATTACAAAGAGTCTTAAGTCATCAGCAATACTGTTGTCCTCATGTAAATTCATGTGAAATCTCAATCATATGAAACTCACCGTGAAATTGTGATGCGCTTGCATTGTTTTTCACATGAAGTGAAACCAACAACGGATAAGGAACCGAAGCGTCTTTAACATATTCCTTCAGATCTGACATGTGACAGTTTAGATTCTGTAAAATATGTTGACAGTTTAGCGGCATGAAATCGATTGAAATTTACCTCGTTGAACCCTGGGTGTACAGATTGCCTTAGTTTTATAATTATATATTTTGTATTTTGCTGCACGTAGCTCTTAAGTTTTACCAAAGTCTGGTTTAACTAATAGCCGGAGGGGCTTTCCTTAAAACATCGATGGTTTCAGTTAAATGTAAAAGCACCCATATCGTTGTGAAAATATCGCGAGCTTACCTCCAAACCAAGGAAGAGCGACCCAGCGGTGAAACCAAACAAATCAACGAACGATGTCGGCTGTCCACTTCTCTTTTTAGCCTGGATGTATTGCCTGTGTTGAAAAGTTTTAGGCAATAAATGCAAAACACTCTGTGATAATGAAATGCAAAACGAAACCAGGATTTTTCGTGTAAGCAGCACTTAAAAGAAAGAAATAGGATGTATAAGATTCGTAATCATGGGGTTTTATCTTATACCAGCCACTTCGTGGTTGTTAATGTCGGTGTAAATTAGAAGTGGAGTTAGTTAAATAATGGGACTGAATACTTTGTGGTCGTTAGATCGAATCCCAACACAGGTTAGTTTTTAGTTTAGGGTGAAGGCTCGCACATGTATGTACAATGTATTGAACTATCTGGTTACTGCGACTGAAACCTAAAAGGTTAAAAACCTTGATAAAGAAAGTAGTGAAATGGCAGTTCCGAATATTTTGTGGTCGTGGGTTCGAATCCCAACCAAGTTAGTCCCTTGCGTTTTGAACTTACCGAAACAAGGCAATATTTTCGAGTGAAAACGCGGTCGCGATGAAACTTTCGGTGGAAGCACTTTTCAAAAACTTGTGAAAATTTTCTTGCTCGTTTTTCTTGAACCCTTTTCTGGCGTAGGCTGATTCCAAATACCTGACAACATAAACGGTGAAAATATTTTTACGTTTATCTTATAATGTTGCAGTGTTCAACATTCATGTAAGATGAAAATGTTTTTCCACACTTTGCAAAGAACAACCGAAGCAGATAATGTGGATGCAACTGGACTCTATGGCAATTGGCAAATCCATATTTGTCAATAATCTTTATAATCCTAAAATAAACAGAAAACCGTTGGATAACTTGGGCAAAATTACGAAAATCCAACGATCACCCTTGTCTTTAGAAAAACTTACGTCTGAAACTGTTTTAAAATGAAGACTAAAATTAGACAAATCTATACTTTCTCAGATGTGTTTATAATAGCATCGTATCTGATGCATAATATGAAGGGTTTTAAGCGGGTAACGAGTTGACTTCGTGACCTCACCACGCAGATCCTGACAATCCTGCCGCATAGGTGAAGATGTCGAGAAGATCGTGATCATGCAGAGCTTCCATCACTCCTGCCATCCCCACAGTCGCTCTGTATCCTCCTCCGGATGTACACAATGAGATTACCGGAGTCTGGTAAAGTGAATGGGTCTGTTTATTCAAGGGTGTTATGTTCGAAAATTTGGCAAAAGAGTGTTTATAAATTGTCTTCTACTTTTAATTCGTAACATTGGTTGCTGGAAATTGGTTTAGGCTCCACAATGCTTAAGGGATTGGTGCAATTGTCTTGTAGTCGTGAAGTTTTGGAATCCCAGATCGGTACTTCCGCCTGTGGTTTGCTTCGAGTGCAACTTGTGTTTGCAAGGTTGGTGGTTCTAATCCCAGAACGGTATCTTGCCTTTTTTTGTTTCATTTAAGTGTGACTTTTAAGAACATCGAAATACAAATATTACATATGTACGTTAATTATTGTTTTGAATAGTTTCGATAAAACATTCAAGCCTAATGTCGCTACCTCTTCGACATCACGTGGTGCATCTGGGCCAATCAAATTCTTTAAAGCTTCGTAAACTTTCGGAATTCTTCGGATCCGAAATTTTCTTTCTTCTTCGTGAAGATTCAGACCCAAGCGAAAGTCTGGTTCAGATCTGAGGAAAGAATCAAAGTTTGTTAGCATTTCAACTTTATGTTCACATGATATGGAGTGTGACTCCGAACCTTGTTGTAATCTTGGCTTCAATATCCACCTCTCCATGCTGATGACATAAAACATAAACATACTAAAGTTATTTTCAGCAATTATTATTAGTCAGTAGTGACATTCGTTTGCAGTAATTTGTTGTAAATTCGCTCTACACCAGTGTTTCTCAAACTTTTTTTGCCCGAGGACCACTTCATCTTCAAATATTTTTCTGAGAACCAGCATGCTCTCAAAACAGGCGATTTTATAAACCCGTGCCTAATTTAAGTCGTCTTGTCGCAGACCACTATGAGGGGATGGCGGACCACTAGTGGTCCGCGGACCGCACTTTGAGAATCACTGCTCTACACCAATGTCAAAGTCGTTGCTACGAATCAAAGTCGGCCTTCTAAGCAGTTTCTGTGTAGCAAGGCGTAAAAATCTAGCCCGCGTTGGGATTCGAACCCACGAAGCTCCGTGGAATGTTTGCCTGCAGTCCAATCACATACACCGCTGTTGGCTGCTCATGAGCGCTCCTAGACATTGTGCAGCAGATAACGGTTTCCAGCTCCGGCCTTGCTACATCCAATGTTTAAATGGTCGGATTTGTTTACTGGTGTATTGAAATATGGACATGCATTGCCTTAAGCATAACCAGCTCAAGTGTTTAATTAGCGATGGCAGGTTTTGATATTTGTTACGGTGGCGTTTGACTAATCGACTTAAACCTTTACATGAGATTGTAAATAGCTTCGGGCAGATTTCAATCAATTTTACTTGGTCACAAATGACCGATCGAAGCTTAAAGCGCATGCACCACACAACGACATACTTTATTACCAACTCACCCCATCAAAAGACAAAGTCATAACATAAAGTTTTCCCAGCTCGAAGTTCGAGAAATCAAATGTCTCCTCTCCCAAGTAGTCGTCGAACACTATGTCGTCATCGTGCAACTCGATTTTAACCACCCGAGGCTGTTTGAGACTACTTTCTGGCGGGAAAACGAAACTGAAAGTCTCGTTGATTTCGCTCGTCGGTTGATTTTCTTTCGTCAACGTCCGGAAAGTGTTGGGTTCCGGAAATGACGAAACTGTGACACGGAATTGTGGGTCGGGAGTGTCGACTGGAATATATGACGTCATTTTAGAAAAAAAAACAATTTGTTTAAACGATTCGCTACAGTGGTTTCAAACACGACACCAGCATTCCCCCACTTGGGCGCGTTTGGTGCCATTAGGGGGCGCTGGAAAATATTGGGCGTTAAAACGGAAAAAAACTATTTAAAAATTGTTGATAAACTGGGTGTCGTTGCATCAGCCTCAACCATCGTATTGATATTGTCCGTGAAATAAATTTGTTTTGATTTTTGTCAATAAAATGATGCGTTTTCAAGTGACGAAGCGTTTTAAAGGTTTGATGACAACAGCTTTTGTTGAAACATAGAAAATTGTTTTACACACAAGTACTGACTTCTATCTTCTTTAAAACTAAATTATTTAGTTTTGAAAACCACAATTCCAGCAACAATAGTTACTGGATCACTTACCCAACTTATCTCTCAAGTATGAAACGGATACATCCCGACATCGAAGCACAGTCACCGATAAAAGTTTCTTCGCTTCAAACTCAAACTGGAATGTAAATAAGGCGTAAATCCCCATTTTAAACATGACACGTATAATCTCATATAATTAGAGTAATTTGGGAGATGCGACTGATCGCCTTTTCAGCTCAGGCTCCAAAAACTTAGTTTTAAAAAACTGAAACAGCTTGGATCCATTTCTCACACAAATTTGGAATCTAAATACGCTGGCGAGTTCGGGTTAATTCTGTTTCTCATTACTCAAGTATTAGTTTATTTTTAGTATCTAGTCGACAGACTGTTGGAGTAATTGAAGACTTGTTTTTTAGCGATTGACGAACATGGATCCATTCATTTTACCTTATGTTCTGTAAAGTAGTTGTTCCAAATCTCTTCTTGTTTTATTAATTCTTCAAGTGGCATTTTATGACCTGGGGGTACAAATTCCTGCAAGGACAAACTCGGCCAACTGTTTCTCTCAACAATGAAATTATATCTTAACGATATGAAGTCCAGTGGTCGGCTGTATAAATGTATTTCAGAAGTTTTGGATTGTTATAACAGCAACTGTCGCAAATTTACATCAAGTTTTATTCGCCCAACGACTGTTTTCTGACTTTTATATTTCTGCGATCAAACTTGAATTCTCAGCTGCAGTATTTTGGCAATTTACGATCTTAAAGTAAATTCTGCTGTTGACATCCGAAAAAAAATTTAATCAGCTGTCGTTTAAAACATGAGAAGTGGCTGAAGTATTTGTCCTGCCTACTTCAGTCCATAGCCCCTGTTTCTCAGCTCGGTAACTAAACAACAAACTTATGAGGCTAAATTCCTGAAACAACTTGCGAAATTTGTTTTTCACCAAAATTCCCCCACCAGTTATTTCCAACGCACGCGAAAAGTGGTTTCTGAGTCAAAC
>QXVZ01004134.1:0-14892 GCA_008931825.1 Phallusia fumigata
TTGTTGTGTGATATTTAAAGAATGCGCCGTCCGAAATTGCTGGTAATCCAATGTCATTAGGCACGTGCCATATAATTATGTCTGAGGCCTGTAAAAAACGGAACTTGTAAATTCTTAGCCTTTTACTTTGAAATTCTGACTACTAATGAAGAAGATAAACCGTAATTCCGGTGCACAACTTTGTAATTCCGAATTGTGCAAATGTAAAAAATTAGAGGTTAAGAATCGCGATGCGAAATACTGCTACATAACTTACAGTAAGGGCATAAAAGGCTTTGCTTTTGTAATCTTCCTCCGTTACATCTTCCAGGTTACCGAACGATCTTAGGTTAAACCAGTTGTCAAAGGCTGCAATGGTTAATAAAAATAAAAAAGTTAGTCAAAATTCCCACAGCATTTGCAAACTAACTAGAAGACGTTGAGGTCCTTGACCACATGTCTCCGGAATCGCAGTCACTATCTATTTTGTCTTCATGAATTGAAGCTACCAACGTCCATCCACCCCCACCGGACAACATGTCGCAATACACCTGAAAATAATGTTGGGAAAGTCATTGATTGACTGTTGGAACAAACAAACGAACAAACGAAGGAAATATTAATCAGATACATCACCTGAAAAGCGGATGTGTAAGCATTTGGTTTTACAGTAAGAAGACTGGAAATGCTGTAACCGTGGCTCAATGCATCTTTGCAATCTTTAAATATTGGCTTGGAGCACAAATTGGATTTCACTGGAAGTTGTGCCGCAAAAAAGCCGAATAAATAAGGAACTCCAAAAAATGTCAAAGACTACCCAAACCAATGATGTAAAAGTAATTTACCTGCTTTACTTGGATGGAACATCCACTCTTTTCCTGATGCCTGTATCTGAAAGTGGGCATAAAAACTTCACAACTGTTGTTACTATTTTAACGACGGACAATAAAACACAACCTGTAAAAATGTTACAATAAAAAACGTATAATACGCCCCATATACCCAACTTGTACAAAACAACTCTCAAGTCCTCATTACATAGTTTGCCTGTTCACATGTACGACTTTGCTTCATTTGTCCTGTGGTCAACAAGGGAAGTTTAAAAAAAAATTTATATTTTCCATTTTGCGGACATTTTGTTTTTTAATGCAAAACATTTTAACATGAGCTTTTTTCACGAGCGCAAATATTTTTGGGCGCCAATTTTATTCTCAGCGTTTTCTAAACATTTTGGATGTTAGTAAGTCTGCCGTGAGCTTTCGGTGCAAAAAAATTAGTCATCTATGAATGGTAATTCCCTTGTGTCCTGCGTTAATAAACCAAAATAAATATGAGACGTCTTTTCATACCATTTGAAATCCGAAGCCGATGGTGAAGACAACTACAAGCACTGTAAGCAGAAGAATTATCAAAAGTTGTGCAGAGACGCCAACCTTGCGTGACCTGTTTTTCCAGGAGAAATATGCTGAACCTGAAGAACAGTATTTGGAAAAATTGCTGCTTTCAGGTAATACATGCAAAATACCTGCTTTGGGTTCGACTGTATCATTTTCGTCAGTCATTCTAAGAACAGCTCTTTGTCCAACGATGTATGTTTAACTAAATCGGACTACGATGAGTTGTGCCTTTGCAACAATCTTAGTGCAAAAACTAACTATCGCGACTGCAAAAATCGACGTAATCTTGTGACAGTTTTAATGTTTTCTCGGCACGAAACATCAATTATTCAGGCAAGCGCTCTTCGCGATTTAATGGTTTTGTACTCATAACGCAGTATCCTACAAGTTTAACGCCATATTTATCCACTTTAGAAACGTTCCCAAATAAACAGCTTGTGACGTCATTAGACGACCACGTCTGTTCGCTACATGAGACAATTATTGGAACACTAAATTTATTATCTACATAAATGCGTATTAGTTTACCTATAATTTAAAATCAATGCATTTTCAACAAAAAAAAAACAATGCCAGCAAAAAAAAAGGCTAAACTGCCTATGTATTCACAGCGATGCAGGCCCTTTTTTCTCTAAGAAACAATTCATGCTATTATTGTTTTGTTTCAATGTCTGAAGCATTGGCACAGTGGACAGCACAAGTTAAGAAACATGTCATGCCTAGTTTTGGCCAGAACTTAACATTCGTGACAGACTTGAGACAGGTTTGATTTTCTAATGAACCAAAACCGTTCCAAAACCGTTGAAAAATCGAGTTTTGTCTGCGAAACTACTTTTTGCAAAAACAATTTGCTTTTTAATTTTACCGCTAACCACGACTTGAAGCATAATTTTAGGGTGGTGAAAAAAAGTTAATGAAATCTTAATTGGTATTTGGAGCTATTGGGGGAAAGTCACTTGTAAAATCGAGTTCATCCACATCAGGTGAAACATACCTTTGTGAAAATCCGCCTGACGACCTGAAACAATTTATAGAACCAAGAAATGCTGCTTGCATAAAAATGTTGTTACGTGGTTACCACTGCAACAGATTATTAAAAGCTGGTTTGATCTGTATGGATTTTGCCGCCACTATACCATGCCATTTACGCCTTTCGAAGTGAATCCACTATACCAGGGGAGTGCAACCTGCGGCCCGTTAATAGAAATTATGCGGCCCACGGAGAGGCGGGAACTTATTTTCCGTGACGCAACAACACGACTATAGTATCACAAACAACGCTTTACTTACATACTTCACTCCTTTTTTGTAAACCGAACATTCTTTCCTTCAGAATATTAGAGTTTCTGACATGCAATTAAACAAAGTAAATCTATATTAAATAACGGCGCAGCCCGCCGTCTAATCCGGTAAATTGTAATTGGCCCAAAAGCAATAATGGATGCACACCAGCCCTGAGATATTAAATGCAAACCTGTCGGTCTATCATTACTCAAGAACAGCCTGGTTGTACGTATATAGAGATATAAATATGAGTAAAAAAAACGGGTCAGTAGCATATCTAACGTTTACCCACACCAAAACGAAGGAAAGCCGCAGTTTGTGTTAGGGGTTGAAAAATAACGTATATCATAACTTTAGTATGTGATCTGTGAGCAAATACACAAGTTGTACTATAGTGTACGTTTATTAATTTGAAAGTATACATTTGCCAGTACAGAATACAAGAAATAACAGGGAGTTATAGCATCAAATTTATCGGCTAATCTAACAGTATGGAAAGGATACCATACTACTAGAGCAAATGCTGTTGAATTGCAGAAAACTCGAAATCACATAAATGAATACATATGACATCATCGAAATTTTCCTGAAACAACTCATTCGCCGACAAAATTGATTCTGATTGCAAGCCCATAGGAATCGTCAAATGTGCCGCATAACTCTCGATCCGTCCACTAATTGGCACTTAGAAAATCAGAATATTAGTTAATAGTTAACATAAATGATATCAACAACTTTATACAATGATGCAATGACAGCATGTACAACTAAATCTGCATTCTCGAGAGATTACTCACACCTTTTGCGTGTTCTTTGTTTGAAAAAAAAACTTTAAAAGTGCGCCATTTTATTGACAAATCATTGCATTAAACAGCTTTCATAAGCAAAAGCGGTTATACTTAGTTGATAGTAAATATTTATATGTCGAAAAAAGTACGACTGATGCAAGTGACGACAATTTAACGGTAAAACAACAACAAGCTTGATGTTAAATCGGTGACGTCTTCTCCTGTGGAGGAGTTGGTCCGCTTTACGCTGTGAGCTGCAAGCTGGTCCCAGTCTACAGAAAAAAGGAAAACTTTCTGTACAGTTTACACAAAATGTTCCTCGGATGTAGCACATAGTTAATTGCTGATATTCAAATACATGGGAGGTTTGATGTTGAATTTTAGGCTAACAAATGTACATTAGCGCAAAAATCGTCCTGAACCACAGGTTTATTCGAATCTCCTTTTTGACTCCTTTGATGCAGAAGAGTGCGTTGAATGTGCAGTGCTAGTGGCTCCACTTTTATACTTTTTATATTTTATACTAAAGTTTAACAACGTTCACATTTTACTTTTTGTTTAGAACTGATGATGCCATTTGTTTGGCGAAATTGATTTTATTATTTGCAAGGAGAATTACACAGACTGATTTCAATGTGCTGTTAGTTTTGGCTCTGTCATATGAATTAGGATTAAGTTAGAATTTCACCCATATTTAAGCGATAATGTGGCGGCACGTACTCCGAACCAAAAACTTGCAGGCGGAAATTGTAAGATAACAAACTCAAAAAACAAGAAAACAAGTTAACTGTTCGTCAGTTGAACGGTAATTCAATTTAACACCTACCAGCAAAGTCGCCGCAGGGTCGTCTGGTTCGGCTAATCCACCAACGACGGTCACGGCCGTCTAATCCACCAACGCAATATAATGCAGGGTCAGCATCGCTTTTTAATCTAAAACCATTAAACTATGATATTTTTATCGTCTATCCTGTAGGATGTTGGATCCTAACCACTTACTTCAGTTTGTTGGGCATTAAATGGCAAGCTATCGCTAAAATCCAACTTACCGTATTCCCGGACACATCGGGTAAGGATATCCGAAATCATCGTATTTCCTCAACTCGATGAAACCAGGAGTAACATCAGAATCATTATAATCCATTTTTCCTTTGATGAAAGTTGCGGGAACAGATAGACTGGAAAGGTCCATATAGGTTGGAACCGTGTCTGCGCGATAAGGATTGTCAATGCGTCAAAAAGGCCACATACTTCTCCATGAGTCCAGTTTGGAACTTGGGAATCAGAATATTAGTTAACATAACTGGTATCAACATTACAAAATGATACAATGACAGCATGTACACTTAAAACTGCATACTCGAGAGGTTTCCCAGGGATTTACTTATTGGCTCATATCGACTTTACATATATGTTTTTTTTTAAAACTATACCGCGATAATGAAACCGCGATAATGTGTTGCCGATAGTTTAGGAATAAACACTTACCGAGGCACTCAGGCAAATTGTTCAGAACCCGATTCCAGTCGTCAACCTCCGGAGAAGTAGAATATAATCTAAGGTAATAAACTGGTTTTGAAAAAAAACTTTATCAGATTGGTAAAGTGGATTCCAAATTACCGTTGAAACGTAGTGTATCCAATCATCGTTGCCCGGTTCATGTTCTCAATGTGAACCGAGACGGCTTTCCGTTTGTCGACAAGCGAAAACCGGAATTGTTGGGAAGTTGTAGAAGATAACCTCCGCCACTTCTATGGACAAGAAAATACTGAACGTGAAGAAGACCGCCTGAATTAAACAAGTGTTAGACGAGGCCATTCCGCTTGTTAAAAACAAAACAAATGTTCTGATACATAATCAAATACCAAATGGTCACTTACAACGGAATTGGAGACGGTAAAGAGGATCTTACAATATGGACCATCGCATCGAGCTGCGAATCGTATAATGTAGTCACCAGAAGATGTTTCGACTTCCCCTGTGGTTAAATTTTTGTCCAACAACCCCCAATATATCTATTTCAAAAAACGAAAGTAATAACAAAACAACCGAAAGTATACACACTTGTTACACACACAGTTGCCAATAGGCTATTATAATATGATTGCTACACACACACAGTTGCCTAATATAATTGCTATATAACAGTTGCCTAATAGAATTGCTACATATAACAGTTGCCTAATAATTTACAAACTTGGGCAATAGCAACAAACAAACCTTTCCTACGACTTTTCTGAGGCCATTTGGCACCGGAATCCAAAATAGGGTGGTTGCGGTTTTTGAGTGCTTTTGTCGCACAAAGACGTAGCGATTTTCCGGAAAACTTCGAAAAGATAAGGACAAAATCATGTAATTTTGAGTCAAGGCAAAAAGGAAATTTTATTTACCTCCTGTAATTTCTTGTCTGGTTGAGTTTGGGAAAAGTAAACATCATCTGTAACATACCGAGCGTTATGTTGTGAAGCTGACCCTAATCAAAATATCTAGGCATACCGAGTCAACATGCTCCATTTCCACCTGATCAAGACGGCTTCCGCGGTTCCTTGACATTTTCCATATATCGCTCCATCTAACTTTCTGTACACACCTTATCATTTTTGTTGCCACATCTACAGCATACAGAGTTAGGTTTTGAAACGAAAACCAGTAATACCAAAAATTTTCATGGTGCTGACCTCGGGGTGTATTTGAAATCAATGGAAAGTACTCGGTAAACAACATTTGCAGATTCGATCCGTATTTTTGAAGGAACCCGTTTGTTGTGTGATATTTAAAAAATGCGCTGTCCGAAATTGCTGGTAAGCGAATATCATTAGGCACGTGCCATATCATCATGTCTGATGCCTGTCAAAACGTTTGTAAATCATCGTTGTTGTTTTTTTGGGGAAATCTGACGATCATAACGACGTAAATAAATTGTAAACCAACATATACAACTTTGACTTTGAGTCTCCTTGTTTAAATTTTGTGAGTCGATCGAAAGTTTGGCAAAAAATCTGCTATTTGACCACCTGATAATAGACAATCTATCAACGCGGTGCTACATATTGATCAATGTACTTACATTAAGAGCGTAAAAGGCTTTGTTTTTGTAATCTTCTCCCGTGACATCATTCAGGTTACCGAACGATTTCAGGTTGAACCAATTGTCAAAGGCTGCAGTTAAAAAAATAAATGAATGTAACAAGTAATAACCAACATTTTACAAACTAACCAGGAGATTTTGAAGCTCTTGACCACATGTCTCCGGAACCGCAGTTTTTATCAATGTCGTCTTCATGAATCGAAGCCACCAACGTCCAACCACCACCGCCAGACAACATGTCGCAATACACCTAAGATCGAAGATTTAATGATAAACGGAACCCAACAACGGGTGAAAGAAAGAATCAGGTAAGAATAGGACGAAACAATCATACTAAAAAACATCACTAAAAATTTGTTTTCTAGCCTGAAAAGCAGCTGTGTAGACATTGGGTTTAATGGTGTAAAGGCCTGAAATGGTGTAGCCTTGTCTTAAAGCGTCTTTGCAATCTATAAAAGTTGGCCTGCGACACGATTCGGATTTCTTCGGCGGATGAACTACGGAGAAAGACGAAAGGTTCTGCAAGACTTATCAAAAACTCCGCAAACTGATGAAAGATTAAGTTTACCTGCAACTGCAACCCTTGCCTTCGTCGTTAGTTCTCCTCGTGGTGCTTTGATCTAAAAATATGCATAAAATTTTACAACTTGTTGCTTAGCGAAATACCAACTTTTCCCTTGATTAACGATAGACTATGTAGTAACACATTCTGCTTTACAATAAAAAAGTTTTCAGCTCTATGCAGCCAAGTTAGCCAAAGGCTTGTCTATAGTGCTAACGCATAGAGTGTCTGTTTACATGAACGACTTTAGACATGACAGTCCTGTGAACAGTTTGCACCTTTGCCATATACAACTGATATCACTTGCACCTTTAGAAAATTAACGATACTTGATCTCCAAAACATTGAAGGTTAATATTGGTGATATTATGCTTTGTTCACAAACCAAAACTTGACCGATATTACCAGTTGGAATCCGAAGCCGACGTTGATAATAATAACAAGCACTGTCAGCAATAGAATGATCCGTAGTTGGGAAATAATACCTGACTTGCGTGAACTTTCCTTTTCTGAATCTAAAAGGCAAATTAGAAATCTTACTGATAGTTTTAAAGCATATAGTAAAAAATTACCTGCATTTGGTTCGCCTAACGAGTTTTCATTTATCATTTTACGTTTTGATCAGCTTTTGTGTTGAACGAACAATCGTTGGCGAGTTTTCTATGTGCAGCGTGCCTAGGTGGAACAATTGCTCACTGACTTATTCCTTAAACTTCGCGTCAACATAATACAACACAACTTCGATGCAGTTGCTGCGCGACATAATTACAAACTATCAATCATCTGGGAAGCGTGCGTTCCAAATAACTTCCCGGTGCAGCAAAATCAAGCTTGTTTCGATGGTAAGTTTCAACTTCAGAAAGCTTTAAAGCAAACTAAAACATTTCTCAAAGTATTGCAACGCTAACCACAACCTTTTTGCACTAAAAAGACGTTAGAAAATGTTAGAACTGTTAAAACGCGTTAAAGTGAATAAACTAATTTGTTTTTTCTTGTTTTTAGAAAGAACGTTATGTTTACAAGAAAAATGAAATTTGCCCTAAAAGCAATTTCTTTGCAATGATACTGTAAACATTAAAAAAACCTGTAGTTGCAGAAAGAAAACCTAGTAGAACAGTGCGTTAAATGCCTACGCAACGCTTGAACATTCTGTCTAAGTAGAGTTTATATTTGAAAACAAATGCAAATTTGTCCGAGAACTTTGTACGATTGAACGCATGAGTTTCGCAAGCAATTCGTTTCAAGTAAACGAGAAAACATTTATTAGGGATCGACAGTTGTCTAATATTAAAAGAATGGCATCTTGCACATGTTTTGGTACGAAATGTTTGGATATTTGAGATAGTCATGCCCGTTGTTGTCCAATACTTCGTGTTTATGCCGGAATTGAAACTTTGTGGGTTTGGCTGCGTTGCAATATAAGTTCGAATGAGTTTTGAAGAAACTCCATCAGTGTCTGAAGGAAACAAAATTCTTCTTTGATGAATGTCTGGTGACGGAGTTTTGCAAACAAATTTGTCTTATCACGCAATGACGTATGATTTTGCATCAAATTGATTTGTTTTGTGTGTTTTGTAGATAGACTTTATACATGATTACGTCACACGAAGACGTCACGATGCTTTCACGATTGCTTATGTTTATTGAAATTTGCAACACTCAAATTTTTTGTAATTTTATGATATTAATTTCGAAACTTCTCGTTACAGAATTCTCCCCCTCAATTTTTTTACGTAAAGGTATACACGAAATACTTTTAGTTATATGCTTTTTTAGTTTCTTTAGGTTTCCTAATTTATTACGATTCATTTACCTTGCTGTCGAATACGCAGCTTAACACGCGTGAGGTTGGAATGCTTACACACGCAATGGTTCGAGAAACTGAGGACACAGGATGGTAACCGGCACAATAACAAACTCCTAGTCCTAATACTAAAACACCACATCGGGTTTTACCTATTAGGTAATAAAAAAATTGAATAATACGCCGATATCAGAGAGCTGCCATAGCTTTTCGCCCAAGTGACACGGAAAATATGAAGGTTGGCTTATGATACTTCTTCTTTTGGATTTTATTGACAAAACAACAGTAACTTTAAGTTGCTTTCGTTGGCAGTAGGTTTTAAAAAATGACAGTAATAGGATTTTACACCATTGACTGTCTTGGAAACTGCTAATTTATTAGTGTAAGTTTGTCCGCTATAAAATTTAAACTCCTAGACTACATGTGTTACACCTAGTCTGTCGGTCCGCAAAAAACGGCATCGAAAATAATAAAAAACTACGAACTGTTTTAAAAAAAGTAGTTTAAAAAATATTCTAAATAGCTTGTTTCCCAACAATAATTGTGTAATTTGCAGGACCATTATAGTTTGTTGAATTATAATGAAGAAGTATTCTTTTGCGATTTAAGATTTGCTTGATTGATTGCCAGTCGACAGTAGTGCAACCGAACAATGATTTGTTTCGAGAACGGAGCCAATTTATGAAAATGTCCTATTCGACTTTGACTGCTTTTTCGTTAAATTAGTGTCATTGCAAGTGTATGTTAATTGTCTGTGAAATTATTAATTACTTTTTCCTCAAAAACTCTTTTGGTGTCTGCTTAATGACACGCTAATGCAAAACATCGTGCCTATGTTTAACAAAACTGCAACGAAATTCACTTATTTCGCATTTTTAGTCTGTCCGGTTGTCGTTGATCATTTCCAAATGTATTAAGTTGTTTAACAAGACCCTTTTTGAGCTCCGCATAGTCCGATTTTTGAGGCATTTTCAAGTTTCTGATATATATGTGTAATATATAGGTACATGTAACCTAATAATACCAAATAAAACAAAACTGTCATTTTTCCCCTGGGGACGAGATCATAAAAAGAAATTCTCATCTAAATAACAATAACACTTCCTTATTACATAAATGGTTTATTATGCATTCCTCTACTTCCATAGGCTTGATCTTGCCTCTAAAAGGAGACATTTTTTCTGGAAAGATTACAGCCATATTTGTAGCTCGGGGAATTTGGCATCCTAATTGTGTGTATTTACTGGCCTTGTTGGGTATGTAGCCTCCCAGTGTTTGCAGCTCGACTTAACCTCAGTGTTTTGTTTTGTTTCTATTTGAATAAGGTGAATCTANGTGTTACACCTAGTCTGCCGGTCCGCAAAAAACGGCATCGGAAATAATAAAAAACTACGAACTGTTTTAAAAAAAGTAGTTTAACAAATATTCTAAATAGCTTGTTTCCCAACAATAATTGTGTAATTTGCAGGACCAATATAGTTTAAATTGTTGAATTATCATGAAGAAGTATTCTTTTGCCATTTAAGATTTGCTTGATTGATTGTCAGTCGACATCAGTGCAACCGAACAATGATTTGTTTCGAGAATGGAGCCAATTTATGACAATGTCCTGTTCGACTTTGACTGCTTTTTTAATTATAGTGTCATTGCAAGTGTGTGTTAATTGTCTGTGAAATTATTAATTGCTTTTTCCTCAAAAAATTTTTTGGTTTCTGCTTAAAGACGCGCTGATGCAAAACATCGTGCCTATGTTTAACAAAACTGCAATGAAGTTCACTTATTTCGCATTTTTAGTCTGTCCGGTTGTCGTTGATCATTTCCAAATGTATTAAGTTGTTTAACAAGACCCTTTTTGAGCTCCGAATAGTCCGATTTTTTGCAGCATTTTCAAGTTTCTAATATATATGTGATATAGAGGTACATATAACCTAATAATACCAAATAAAACAAAACTGTCATTTTTTCCTGGGGACGAGATCATAAAAAGAAATTCTCAGCTAAACAACAAACACTTCCTTGTTACACAAATGGTTATTATGCATTCCTCTACTTCCATAGGCTTGATCTTGCCTCTAAAAGGATTTTTATGGAAAGGTTACAGGCATATTTGTAGCTCGGGGAATTCGGCATCCTAATTGTGTGTATTTACTGGCCTTGCTGGGTATGTAGCCTCCCAGTGTTTGCAGCTCGACTTAACCTCAGTGTTCTGTTTTGTTTCTATTTGAATAAGGTGAATCTATGTGGGAGAAGCTAACGCAGAAAGCTGTTCCGCTTCCTTTTGTTTGTCGATCCGGTTTTGGGCGCCCATTTTCAAAAAAAAATTTTTGGACATTTTACAATGATTGGGACAAATCCCCACACAAGAAAAGAAGCTATCAAAAGAGACAATACTTTATTTGACCAACGCGGGAGACAGCAGCGCAGCACACGCACTGAGCGCTGTAAGTTCAAGTTATGGGAGAGACGCGAAGGAAATGCAGTCAATTTTGGTGAAGGACAGGATACACACAAGTAAAGATTACAATAATAATTTGAGTGTGATAAATACAAATTCGCTCTAAGATCAATGTGGTTTGAACAACAGTTTCAAGCACTCGCGAGAGCAGTTCAGTGAATACATTTTGTAATAAGCTGCGATTTCCTACTATAAATATGCATTTTTTAAACTTGGAACAAGATTTGATATTTGGGGCCGAGTGAAAAGTTGGAAAACATTGCCCATGGACCTCAAGGGCATAATGCGTGTTTGTTTCTTGTGAAAAAAGTTGCGTTTTTTTGCTTTAAATTCGTTAGGAGTCTTGATTTTGCGTGTGGTATTTTAAATTAAGTAACCTGAATGATGAAACGAATTTTATTCCATTGCTTAATTTATATTTATAAAATATTTCTTTTCAAATGACCGAATAGCCCCAAGCTTTGAAAGGTCCGAATCCGACTGTCCATAAATTACAATGGCGCAATCACATAAACTTCTACAAAACACATACTGTGGAAGAACACGAAAATCGGCGCAACGCGTGATGACGTAACCGTTAATGACGTAACGCGCAATTGAGCGCAAAAAAATGAAAAAGCGCGCGTCGTACTATGTAGGGTGTGAGCGACGATAGGTGTTGGTATCCAGAGCGAAAATTCGCGAGAGTAAGGAGAAAAAAGTGGCGCCGCGGCGTTCAGGATAGAGCGGAGAGCGAGAGAGACGCGGCGGGAAGGGAGAAAAGCACCAGCTCTGACACCAGCCCAAGCACAACGACTGACTACTACTGCGTGAAGCAATGTGTTGCTGTTGCATATTGACGCGACGTGGTTTCAAAGTGAAGGAAACACGTACTAATACCAAGTCTTCAACACATCATAGGTTAGGATGCTCTAGGGCTCGTTTTCATGCATCTTCGTTTACTGTTATGCATGGGTTGTGGTTAGTTGTAGTTTGAGGAAAGTGAAACTGTCCATCGCGTCGACAATAAACAGTGCAGCACCACCCAATTACAGAGTCGTTAGTGAGCTGTGCAGGGCGGGATACATACGGTTCCACATCATTAGTGGCCGATCGCAGATTAGCTTTAGTTAAAACTCCAACAGGTTACCTGTAAAACAAATAACGGTAAGTTATTGCCTGAAAATGTAAACGTCAAAATATTGCTTTGCCACAGTTCATATGAATAGTTTTTGCAACACCGTTGAAATGACCAACCAGCTGTTTTGAACCTTAAGAATTAAATAAAACAAACTCTATGGTTCATCCAAGTTTTGTCTGACGCCAGTGCAATGAAGTCCCTTATTTTTCCTTCTATTCTCCTGTCCCAGTAGTATGAACGTTTTAAACCGATCTTTAGGCGTGTATTCCGTTTCATTACCCCATGACTGTACAAACTGCTAATCGTATTCAAGCAATCAATATTTTAAAGCAGCTACGTTACCAGTTGGAACTTCCTGCATCTTGGCGTACTGCTGCTCAGCGAAGCCTTCTTCACCGACAAACGGGTTTGAACCGTTTAACGCTACTTTTCCCTCGCCCGAATCAACAGGATCGAACGCTCGACCATTTTGTTCCTTTACAGGGACAAACGTGTTTGACTCGGCGTCTCCATTTACGCCCTCAACGAACGCCAAAAGCGGTTCCGGCATTTGGCTTTTAATTTCGGTGCCCATTGAGGCGTCTTGGTCCGGCAGCACTAAAGTTGGCACGCCGGGCTCGTCCGATTCGGTGACGTCATCGGCGCTTGCGTCACGTGATAGCGGTGTCATGACTTCCGCCGTCGACGTGGTTTCGGATACTGATGGCGTTTCTTCGTGATTTTCGCTTGCCGGAGCACTGAGAAAATACAAGAATAACATTTTTAAGATGTACTCACCGGAATGTATTTCATTATTTTTTAACGACTTAGCCACCGCACTCTCAGTTTAAAACAATTTACCTTTCCGTTGCTGGTTCTTGTGTGGACAGGGGCGGAATTTCAACAGTGGCTGGCGACACCATGCGGTCGGGAGTCACCGAGTTGTATGGCGATCGACCCCCGGTGGGTGTTATGTTGGCCGGTGAGCTGTCGCCGGATGGCGTCGTGTTGCTGGGCGAAGTATCTGGCGGGGTGGGGGATTCACCACCACGCGTTCGTCGCATAATCATTTCAAGGCGCTAAAAAATCATCAGCGGATTTACTTTGCTGTTTACGGATAGTGAGGTTACTTGATGGGGCTACAGAACAGATGGAGACTGGGGTTAATATTTTGCAAATAAAAAAGGTAGCTGAAGCAAGTACTTGTTATGGGCCAGTAAGCGAGCCTACTGCTATGCAAGATGGCAGAGTCTCTTATTAAAACACAATGTAGACCAATGTCAAACGTGCCATTATACGACATGTTAAAGGGTTTCCAGACAAAGCTCACCAATACACTTTCTTTAAGCTATGGACATATAATAAGACAAGATCCGTTTTTTTGCTTAGTGTTTACAAAACATGTACACTAGAGCATAAAAATAAGCATACCAGCAATTCTTGCACTACTTAAATGCATAATTTAAAATAAACAGAAGCAAAAACTTATAAAAAACTTCAACATTAAATTAGTGTTCAGGTTATTAATTGGACTGTTAAAATTTATCACTTGGTTTCCTTGATACTTTCTGCACACTCTTTTCAGCAGTCAAATAACAAATGAGCTTTGGAATGACAAAACAAAAATGACCAAACAGAAAAACCACCAAACCTGTGGGAGGAGGCTAACCTTTTTTCTTTGCAGTCTCTCCTCTTCTTTCTTTTGGGCCACAAGATTTCTCTCCTTTCTCACTTTTTCAGCTTCTTCTTTTGCTTTCTGTTCAACTTTCTCCTTCTGCTCACTGTGGTTCAAACATTAAGTTATGATGAAAAATGGTAAAACGACCCTTAGCTTAATTACAGCAATTAATGCAAAACGCAACTAATCGATTTTTTTTATTAACATCCTGCACACAACTTACAGGAGCCAACAACTACAAAAAGTTAACAACAAACCGAATAAATTCTTCATGTTTTCTGGCCATTTCTTCTGCCTCCTGTTTTTTCTTTAGCTCCTCTTCCTCTTGGATTCTCTTCTCCTCCATCAGTCTCTGCTCTTCCTCCAGTTTTGCCTCCTCAGCCATCTTGCGGGCAATCTCCACACGCCGGGCTCGTTCTTCAGCCTCCAGTCTGTACAGAAGTGTAGGGTTCGCTAGGTGCCCAAAAGGACTAATTATTTTAGTGCATATTAAAAGATCAGGGTTAAACAACACCAGTGCATNGGGTTCGCTAGGTGCCCAAAAGGACTAATTATTTTAGTGCATATTAAAAGATCAGGGTTAAACAACACCAGTGCATAAAAACAACTGATGTATTTCTGCATCAGTTTAGATACAGAACTAGTATCAAAACCATCCAGCATTGCAATAACGGGGCAAAAAATTCAATGGACACCATGTTTTGTTTAACCTGCCTGGTTTCACCCACTACATTTGTTTCCAGTTTAACACAAATCTG
>QXVZ01004137.1:0-28872 GCA_008931825.1 Phallusia fumigata
ATATGTGCTGTTGGGTACGGTTTTTGAGAACATCTTAAGGTGTTTTTTAAATACAATGCAATATTGGTTTTGATGCGAAAGAAGTAGGTTTAAGCATTGTCTGTGACTCCATTTCGCAAAATGGGCATTTTAAACTGTAGGGTAAAACAAAACAAAATGTTTATTCAGATAAACGTCCTAACTTCGTAAAGTTTAGCCTAAACTATATTAAAGGACAAACCTTAACTTACAAATGCACCTTTGTTAGATTTTAGCCTGTAAAATTATACAACGACTTGACCTTGAATCGAAAAGTCGCAAGGCATTACGTCACGTTTTCTCGCAAAGACGTTAAATTATTCATTACGTCGTAAATAAAGCTGCCCTTTGTTACGTCACCTAATCCTTGCTGCCTCTTTCGAGAACAGATGGCGCCTTTTGCTTTTCTCCCTAATTTAGTCATTGAGTTTTTCGATCCACGAAATTCTGCCAGGGTCGGACCAAAAAACTAAGCAGGGGGTTTAGCGTTATGCAATGCTTCCCCTAAAGGCGTGGTGAAAAAACTCCGTAAGAGCTTTGCCTCAATTGCGAATTAAGGGGTTTTAAATCAAACTTGTAAACAAAAGATTGAATATTGGAAACGTACACACGCTTTATTAAACTACATATTGAAAGGCAAAGTTAACCAATGCGACAACGAAAATTAACCACTTTAATGTTTCAAATATTTTAATCAGAAAAATACAAGCCAATGCTGAATTGTGTGTAGACCATTTGGCTGTTGCTGATTATGACAGAGCTTTTGAAAGCGTTGAAAAAACGTTATACACAAGTAATGGCTGGTATGTTTCTGCTATTTATGGAGAAAGCAGACTCTATGCTTTTGGTTTTAATCTTTAAAACAACAAAGAAATTCTTTTCCGTATTTAGGCAAATCGTTTGCCCAAAATTTGCTTTTATCTACCCGTCCAATCGAAACAACTCTGGCTAGAATTCTCTTAAAACTCTTNGTGTGTAGACCATTTGGCTGTTGCTGATTATGACAGAGCTTTTGAAAGCGTTGAAAAAACGTTATACACAAGTAATGGCTGGTATGTTTCTGCTATTTATGGAGAAAGCAGACTCTATGCTTTTGGTTTTAATCTTTAAAACAACAAAGAAATTCTTTTCCGTATTTAGGCAAATCGTTTGCCCAAAAATTGCTTTTATCTACCCGTCCAATCGAAACAACTCTGGCTTGAATTCTCTTAAAACTCTTATTAAATTCGCTCTAGATGTGACAGTTCTTCATTTGGACGATGACAAGCGAGTGCTGGACGTTTGTTCCAACAATGGCGAGCGCTTGACCTTGCAGTGTGATATCCAAGGAGAGGACAATCCGGTGTGGGGAAGATACAAATACGATTTGGGGCTGTATGGTGCAGAGGGAATCACAGTAAGTAAATCTATAACGATGTAACTGTGTTTTGACTGTAATTAAACTGACTTTTTTGCTGCGAATTTAAAGATTCTTTTATGTTATTGCACCGGGTCTTCAAGGCTATGACTGTTTGTTCAACACTTTCTGTTAACAATCTTCGATCTTACGAACCGGAATTTTACATTCACGTCTTTACTTTTTTATGGTTGCAGGTCGATGGGAGTTTGGTTTATTTTGACTCAGTCGACCCGTCTGCTGCTGGAAACTACACTTGCCACGCCCGTAACCGCCCTGACATTTTCCAAGTCATCCGTCTCTCAGTCTTTTTCCCCCCAACAGCGCAGGTTCGAGAAAGTAAAAATTGAAAGTTAATGACCTTTTGTACAGGGTAGGCTTTTTGCATTACCTTTTATTATGTGCTGCATAAAATAGTAATTGTTGCTTAAAGTAGGAATTAAAGGTAGGGTATAAATTTCCCTTCGAAATCCGACTTCGATAAACTTTTTTTTCACGGGGTTCGAACCCGGGACGTTCCTCAGAACGAATCCCGATCAGTTTTTTATGTCTGTAAAAAGGTTGGGCGCCTGCCCTCGATAAACTATTCTGATAGTACCACAAAATAGCGTAAAACACCGCAAAGTGCCTCGAGCCTACACGCACAAGCTGTTATTAGTCATAAATAGCTTTGCGTGTTTTTCACGTTGTGTGTTTATGTTAAGAAAAAGTTTTTTGTTTTTAGGTGTTTCCCCGGACTCAACACCGCCTGGTCGGCAACAGCGTCACAGTGACGTGTCACGTCGGTGGGGTGCCGCCTCCGCAAATCACGTGGTTGGTAAATGGAGAGGGATTGGAGGAGACCGACGGTCGATACATTGTTATGGGTTGGTTTTTTTTGTGATTTGAGATACAATATATAACGCTGAAAAGCCAGTGTACATTATTACTTGCAAAAAAAGATTGCCCGGTATACTCAAATTCCACAGAACATATATTTCGCTCAAGATTTTCGACATCCCCAGCTCCAGTAAAACGAAAATCAAAAAAGCATACAAAAAGCGATGAAACAGTAAAACAATATAAACTGTTTAATTTCAACATAAACAACACTCTATCTTCAAAAAATACTTTATAAGTGTATAACCGCACGTAAATTCACAATGATAATCTGGTGCCACAGAACTGGCTCACAGCAAGCTGGACAAGCACTGACCAAAGGTGGCTAATTGGAGAAGTCACATGGCTGATAAACTTGCACATTGTACCTAGATTTCAATCATAGAAAAGGGTAGCACGATTAGAGACTACCATAAAATATCTGATTGTTTTTTAGGTAACCACACAGAGATCCACATAAACAGTGCCATTGTGTCGGACAGTGCAGCTTACAGTTGCTTTGCGAGCAATGAGGCTGGAAACAGCGAGGAAATAGCTGCTGTCTTTATCGAGGAAGAAAACGACATGTCAGGTATGGTACAGCAACTTCAACTCATTAAGCCCAAGTAGCAATAAACATGTCTGCAGGACACAAGCTTGTGTCAAAAAACCAAACAAATTGACTTGTTTAATGAGCTCAAACTGCACCTGTGTTTACATGTGTTTATAAACGCCTTACATTGTTGCTTACAATCGCTGCAAACACAGAAGCCAAGCACGGGCAATCAGCGACCTGCGGTGCCAATCAATAGCTCTTTGTTCGTTCTATTTCCAATCTTAACGAATTCCTTTTCGTCATTTGCAGTGATCGATTCGCGAACGCAAGGAGCTTATTTCGCTTTTCACGACACGGGATTCTTAATTGCGATTCCGCGGTCGTGCGAGGTCGTCCGACGTGTTGCCGCCACCGAAACTGTGCCCGGGTTACTACGACAGGTGGTTCATCTTTTTTTCGGTTTTAAGGTTCTCAAATTATTTCTTATGTGAAAACAGATGCTAGTTTCGCAAACTACGTAATTGGTGGTAAAAACATTTCAGGCCTTTATCGATTTTTATTCGAGCACCAGCACACAACAAATTTGTATTTCAATGTCTATAATACAACCGGGATTTTATTACCGATAAGTAAGTTTTCTTTGTTATGCCGACAGCAATTCAAATTTAAGTGAAAAGTCTTTCAGTTTTCCTTATTGATTCAACAATAAAATAATATTTTAGAACAAGCTTTGTCGGGCGAGTTTGACTGATGGTTCGCGTCGCTGCAGTTGGTCATCGGCCGTAGCAGTTGGAACCAGATTTGTTTACGCAGCACAACCACTCGAGAACCGTATTATTGTTGTCGATATCACACTACAAAGGGTAGCAGAGGTGATCGCCACAGACCCTCTGCCTGTCAGCTTGCATTACGTCGCTTCAACAGACCAGGTACAACAAATAAGAATTTGATTTTAATTAACAATGCAACTATTGGCATGCTTACCGACACGGAATCTGTTACATTGCGTTAGTAATAGTGCCTGCCCATTTTCTACACATGTACTGCTTGGGATATAAGCTAAGCCAAGCAACTCCTTAGAGTATGGATAGCGCTGTTGCAATAACACAAACCCAGATCTTGGGTTCAAGTTCCACAGTGTTTTTTCCTACCCTATGATGGAACCACGACTCTCAATTTACATGCAGGTTATCACACTACAGTGTTTACCGCCTTAGCCTCGTGAGCGAGTACATACTAAAATCCAACTCCCTTTCGTGTGTTTCTGAGTAACTTCGCTAGAGTAACTAAATCTTGTCAGTCTGAACTTCTATAAACCTTCAACTTTTTCAGTTGTTCGTTTTGTGCTGGGTCGACGAATCTCGGGATCGATCGACTTTGCAAGTGATTTACGCGGCCAGTGTCCCCGGTTCTCACTCAGCAGCGCAAATCCAACCACTAGATGGCGGTAACCGCGCTGATTTTTCTGTTTTCACTTTCTTTGTTCCGCAAGAGGGTGCTCTCAACACCGAGTCTCATCACGGCTTCGTCGCTCACAAAAACGAACAGGTTAGTGGGTCATAAACCATTGGAATAATTGAATGCTGTTCGTTTATAGTGGACAGAAAGCATTCGTCATATGTCGAGTTAAAAACAACTAAGACGATCATTGTGTTTACGTACATCACTATTTTACTGCATATACAATTAACTTTAAATGCGCTGTGCCATTCTAACACAGTATTGACACATTTGCTAATTTGCTAAGACAATTTACAAAATGGACTTGACGACTTTGCTGTACGATGAAGACGTGATCGACCTTCAGGTCTACGGCTGCTTTCCTGATTCGTTCTCTTACCAGCCAATCGGTGGCCGGCTTCATGTCACGTGCATCACTGCAGACAACGAAACTCCTCAAAGTCTGGTCATAGACTATTCGAACAACATGGTCGTCGATGTTGACCGCGGTATGTTTGTGATGAAAAAATCCTGGTTAGTTGTACTGACCAAGATGTAAAATATAAATTTAATGTACCTATGCTTGTAAACTAACATATGTGATTTTAATTTATAAACTAACATGCGAGAGTAGTACATTTTTGGCCTGACTTACGGTCGTATGCAAGTAATGGATTTGACAAGATGCCCCGAGCTCAGTTTCAAATCTAACTGGCATTTTGCAGATATAGCCGACTACAGCAGGGAGTTTGTATCCAGAAACGCTCGGAACTTGGTCAGGGTGTTCCCCCACGAACAACAGCTCATCGTCTTCAACGTATCAGCTTCTGGAGAACTCTGTCAGGATGTGACTGTTCGAAGCAACAGCTTGAGCTTGAAACGTTTTGTCGATGGAAAGTCAATTTTTGGCATAAGACGTCTAATAACATGATACATTTGTCAACAAAGAAAGGGCTGTTTGTTTCATTAGTAGATTTTCAACAATTTAATGCTAGAAATTTTCTGTGTTGATTTTAACTGTTCAGCAATCAGACCACAACTTTCTAAATGGTTATGAAGGTTAAGTAGACCTGTCAAAAATAGGGTAACCGCTGCAATTACATTTGATCGGGCGACGTCAGGTTATGACAACCTCCACACTTTTATTTACCTTTTTGCCAGGTACCTCGATCTTATAAGAATTTCATGCAACGAGGCTTCTCTTACGTCTGTACGTTTTAGACGTGGAAATGCGCTTGTTTTGTTAACAAAAATGTCGGGATTAATCACGTGTATATTGTGTATCAGTCCTAATATTTAATATATTACTACGTTTAGGTCCTCCACACTAACTTTGCTGTTGCGGACATTGCATTCGAAGAGAGTAGTCGTAGTGGGAATGCTGCAACCGTGTATGTCTCGTCTACTCACCAAGGTAATTTCTGCTTCCGTTAGAACTGTAGAAACGAATACTCGCTAGTTGAAGCTGGTACTTCAAATTTCTGTGTATAGTCAAGTGTTTGTTAAAGCATACAAGTCGTAGTCGCTAAAACAGATAAAAAAACATAAAAACTCCGCCCAAAACACACCTTGTCGTCGATCAGTGAACACTTGGATGTTTCATGGGTTTTCAATCTTCTCGCAGGCGATCTCATGTACTTGAACGCGGCGACCGGATCGGTGGAAATTATCGACAACCTTTCGCAGCCGTCAGATGTAAATCTCTTTTCTTGGACTGGCAACAATCGACCTCTCGTCACTAGTTCGTGGTACGTTATCCCACTACACATCTCTTTGTCAATCGCACGAAAATGAATATATTTTAATGAGAATAAGTCAGCGAGACGTGTTGCTAAACAAGCTGCAACGGCTTAGTGGTTTATTTTTACGTTTAAATTGCACTGCATATTAAATTATTTGGACTCTGCCTTCATTAAATGTTAACTTACAGATAAGCTGACGAAATGTAACCTTTACTCAACTAAAACTTGTAACGAGTCAAATCTGGATATGGCTTGAATGCTGCCTTTATTGTAGGTACGATCGTCATATAGCCGTCGGCGGTCGACACAGCATCGATATTATCGACGCCGACGATAATGACGTCGTCTGCCGCTTAAGTGACGTCACAGGCACTTCAACGATTGTGTGGGCCGACGGTGAAAACTGAACGCCGATATATTGCAAAACAAAACGGCTGGAATTTGTAAAAAGAATAAAAAACAAACAATGTAAGCCATCTGTGGTTATTTCAGTTGCTTTACAAGGTCTGATAGACATGATCTTTTGGTTGAATTTGTGTTGTGTGCTTCTTACGGCAGAATGTTTTGTTTGCGCATACATGAACAAAACCTTTCTGGCGATTTTTTGATAACCAACAGTGGCAAACGTTATTCCAAAAATCGTCTGTGAAAATACCCGCCCTTAACTCACCGAACACTTCTCACAGACAATCTAAACAAATGTTTAAAGTTTATTCCTTGCGACTTTTTTTCGCACTTGATTGAGCTAGAAAACACAGCGCTCAAGACGTACATTGCTTTCTTGCTGCTTTTCCCTTGTTGTCCTCCACGTTGTAACTGCTCTGCTGATCAACGTTGCAATGATGGAAAGTTATGCTATACTGTGAATACATGTATTTCCCGAACCGGTGTGATGTTGGTGACCAGAAGCGACAAAAAGTGACCTAGTATTTGCGATGGAGTGCAAATTTTGACAAAATAATATGAAAGGATTCTAACAAAAAAAGCACAAAGAACAAAAACGATTAAAGTCAACAGCGAATGGAAACTTCTCTTTACAGCCTGAAAATCTATTATAAAAACAAAACTAACTCTCTTTTCCTGTATCCTAGGAAGAGGGCCCGCCCCCTTAATTTCCAATTTCAGTGATTAAGTGTTTTGACCAACCAACAGAGTGCTACAGATCACATGACTTTATAGTAAACTGTAAATTGTTGCAAAAACTTAAATACTGTTGGAAATAATAGATGCGAAGGATAATTTGTTTTCTACATTTTTCGTTTATCCCTGTAAACAATGCACCCGTCCAAAATAAAGAGTCGAAATTGCGGCGCGAGCTCCTTAAAAGTTTATTAAAGAAATAAAATATAGGATAAATTCTAATTTGAATCAAACGTGCACTTTTTTGACAGCAACACGTGCACAATGTGTACGGTTGAAGATTAATTTAGATAGGGTGGGAAGAAAGATAAATTTTAGGGTTTCCACTATTTGAATAGTTTTTAATTTAACAGGAAGTCACGATTTGAAACGGCATTGTGATTGGCCTAAATACGGAAACAAGATGTAAATAAGCTAGACAGCGAAACTGCACCCATATACTTCTACACATCATTTTGCAATAGTTGCTCTTCCTAACATTGCGCAGCTATATTGATTGTATTCGTACTTCGTACACATGTCACTGCAGTTATACTGTCAGCAAACCAAAATTAAATTCTAAATTCTAACTTTGCAGCAACATTTGCTTTAAGGAGCCGAAATGAAAATTTGTTTATTTTAATGTGCAGTAAAACTCATTTGTTATCAGAGGTAATTGTAGGTGTCAGTGAATATCTTCTGGGTCTTCTTCCTCCGGCATGTCGTTGTCGCCTTTCTTAATGGCATAGGCAGTTCGCTTGTTGCATAAACTTGTGTCGCAACATGCCAAGGTGCAGGTTCTTAAAAACGCACAAATATTCACGTAATATTTTAATGGGTATATATTTATACTACCGTCTGCTATATTTTAGCTTGAAACTCGATTAAAACCTGCCTTAAACAGTCATTTGAAAACGTGATTAGCATCATAATGCAAAAACGTACAAGTTGTGTTCATATAAATACCTATTCGTGGAAAATGAATAGTGTATTAATATGTTCATTAATTACACTGATTTTCATTGATTAATAACCGAAATAGCAAATGCGCATAATTCGTAAAATGTCGGTAACTCTTCAGGACTACCAATAGATCATAAGATTTGTTTGCTTACTTCAGGTAAATACTGTTTACGTGGTTGGCGTTAAACTGCTCCTCGTATTTGCTCCAGAGTTCGTCGTAGAGTCTTGAGCAGGTTTCAGTGTCACAACTGTCGGGAGTTTTGCACATTCCGATTTGCAACGTCGCAGGAACTAAAACAAGCCGAAAAGGTTTTTTTGTAACTCCTTACTGTTTATTGTCCACTAACAATGCTCAACAGTAATCTTAGAGACAATTCTGTAAAGAACAACATGCTATGCCCAAATTAGGTAGGGCTCATACAGGTGTATGGTTTTGCATGGTGATGGGGAATTAGCAATAGATGTGTTTAACCGTTTACCAGTAAAAATGTAATAAGCTGTAATTGAAATCTTGCCGTCTCCGCGGAAGCATTCTTCTCCTGCTGGACATTGCACTTCCTTCCACTCGTGACGACTTCCCAAAAAGTAATTAATATTATACCCCACCATGCACTTGACCCCGCACACAATTCCTAGCATGGAAAACGCAAACGCTATAAACAGTCCGAATTTCATCTTGACAATTGTCTGAAAAACAAAACAAAAAAGAATAGAACTTCGCTCGACTAAAGTGTGTTGTTATACCGGTGTAAGATATAAGTTAGAATGTGCCAAACGCTCATAACTTTGTGGGTTTCAAGTCCACACAATACGAAGATTCAAATGGCTGAATATCGGTTGACCTGGTTTATGTTCTCAGTCCGCATTTAACGGAAAAGGTACCGCACAAAATTTTGTCAACGGACCAAACTAGCACAAACAGAGAGCTATCGTCCGTCACTGGAAAACACCACACACGTTGCTAGCAAAATGTAATTTCTGAGCTTTACACTTCCCATGAGGCGCTACGAAGTGCTGAAAATAAGTTTGCACCAGCAAAACCATACACTAGCAGCCCAGCAGTGTGTGTGGCCCATTTGTCGAATCATTGGCTTCAATCCGATTCTCCTGTAACCGGCTGTTTGCTGCTGTGACTACTAAACCTAGAACATTTAATCATAAGGTAACATTCAGTAAAGAGTCGACTATGGCTGGATACTAAGCCTAACTAGGCGACCAACGATTTCAGTTAACAGCCAAAACTGTTTTCGTTCGAGTCAGCCATATACACCGCCACGCCAATATGCAAAACAATCGAATCGTTGTTGTCCTATAACCAAGACAGCCCTTCCTGTGCATTGTTTGTATTCTTACCCACACAGCAACAACGACGACAGTAATAACGAACTATAAATAGCCACTAATCGTACGAACGGGTCCCACTAACTGTCCCATCACTTAAATTCTATCTTCTTTGTTTCACTAAAGTCGGCATACGGAGAGGAAGCTGCCTCGACCTCGTACAGTTTTCAACGGGAAACTGTAACTCAATCACTACCGTATCAACTGTCGGATTTGATGTCCTAACATTTACTACAAATTACAGTTTTCCTTTACGTGCAAAAGTTTGTGCCTTCTTGTATGCTGACTCATGGAGATATCCTGGAAATCGTATCATGTGGTTATCTTTTTAGGGCAACTTTAAATAGCTGGTTGTAGGGCATGCCTGCAACACCCACGTAACCTGTCTAGAAACAAGTTATTTTTGCACAGTCAAGTGCCTGCAACATTATTCTATCTCGCTTTGCACTCTTGGCTGTACATTTAGGTTAAAATCTGTTCGAGGCGTGATTAGTAGTCGACAATTTTGTTCATCATGTACCAACCTAGATTAAAACCACTACTCAACAACCTCGAATAAACATCTCAGTTTGAGACTACAGCTTTCTGTAATAATCTGGTTGCCATTGGCGGTTACAAACATAAATCCAACTACAGGTCCAACTAATGTATTTCATAACCGCAAAACAACGTTGCTTTAACGCGCAGAAGCTACGTGATTGAATTTGTTACTCAATACATTATTGTCCTGCCACCAATAACATTTTCTGTTACAGCAGTAGGCAGTGCGGCACACTAAAATTGACAGTCAAGTCGTACACTTTGATGACCCAAGTAGGCTATATAAAAGTTGATTGTATCGTTTTAGTGCGACGAAGAGTTCATTTCCACGAATTGTCACATTACATTCGAGTTAATTGTATTTTGTGACAGGCTTTACAAGCCAACGTTGCCATTGCACAAACGGTATACAGCCAAGTTCCCTTAAATGCCTGGGGCTCATGCCAGTCCTCGACTAACATATTTGCAAACGTGGCATACGTTATAGTGACCTGCGCCTATTCTCTACGGCAAGTAGTTTATCATTTTAAAATATACTCTGCAATGGGTTTTTTACCCAGGATTTATAAAAAGCTAATCATTGAATTCCCTATTATCCGTAAAAAATAAAAACGTTTGTTTGGTGCTTACTCCACAAGCATTGTGAAAACGTAACTTAACTAGAAAGCCCAAAAAACGGCTTAAACGCCAATTCCTACGTATTTGGGGTATAAGGTAGTACGGCATTTAATTGGTGTTGAGATGCAAAAAATCTCATCGACGCCTCAAATCTGTTTTGGCAATAAAATGTTGAAATCGTAGTATTTTGTAGACACTAGGAATAAATATTTGCTCATGGGTTAACAAGTCAGTTGTCAAACTTAAAGAGTTGTTTTTGGACAATAAAAAACTACACTTACTCGGTCGAATTTTATTGTTTTGGGCAGGGAATGATCGGCCAATTAAATGTTTCGTCCGAATCAAACGTCTGTGCAACTTTAAATATACCCCGGACAACAAAATCGTACGGTGCACGCCAATTATAACAAAAAGGGCTTTAAATATATCAGAAAAAACAGTCACACGTTTGAGACCATAATCTATTAAAATCGTGACGACTTTACCCTTACTTTAGACCTCCGCCCAAGCGACTGTAGTTTTTTTGTGTGTGCAAAATTATGTATGTGCGTAAACCGTTTCTTTCGTAGTTGCTAAATTAACCCCTATATAGTGACTCATGTTTCAAGAAGCAGAAATGCAAACAGTGCGACAACATTTTTATTATCAGAATCAATTATTATCAGACTGTCACTGGAGTATCTTCACTCCCCGGAATGTCGTTTGTCACACATTATTAATGTCAACGACAGTTTGCTTGTTGCATAAGCTGGTGTCGCAGCATGCAAAGTTGCAGGAGCTTAACACAAATAACAGTTTTTATAATTATTTTTCAGTTTAACACAATCAACAATTAATATTAATATTTATGTGTGTAACATTGGAATAGCGTTATGTTATAAAGCAGCTTATACAAATACCTATTTGTAGAAATTGATAAGTTATATTTTAATCTATTTATACTTTTACAAATTGTATGACCGAACTAACAATTGCACATACTTCAGTGAAATGCTGTATACACTGTTGGCGTAAAACTCATCACTGAATTTCTCCCAGAAAAGGTTAGAAAGATTTAGGCAGGTTTCAGTGTGACATTTGTTGGGGGTTTGGCAAAACCCTGCTTCCAACGTAGCTGGAACTGAAACAAGAAAAAAATTAATTTTGTAAATTATGTGATGTGATATTTGTTTACACGATTAGTTTTTTATCACACCAAAAATGTTCAGTGAGTAATAACATTTTTTATTGTACCTGTTCCGATTGTCACTAACGTAGTTTAAACATTGAAACATGACGACCCACTGAATTTTTGTGACTTGCGCCACCCATCGGCTGGGGGTATTTGTAGGCAAAAGGGATTAATAAACAAATATCAAAGCTCTTACTTCGAAAAGAGAAAATTAGGCGTGGCTGTAATGTGGCAGCTGCAAGCAGCTTTACGGTGGAACTATTTCACGTGTTGCTCATTTAGGCGTTCTTTTTGCCAAACAAAGGTAAAATGAAACAACAACAAAAACCGCACCAACTTACTAGAAAAAAAGTAATAGGCCATTGAAAGACTGCCGTCCACACGAAAGCATCTTTGCCCAGCTGGACACTGCACTTGTTTCCACTCGTGACGACTTCCCAAAAAGTATGTAAGATCATACCCCTCCATACACTCAACACCGCACACAATTCCAATCATGGAGAGACCGAACAAAATAAAGAGTCCAGATTTCATCTTGAAGATTATCTAAAAAAGAACGTAGTTTAAGTTTGCTCTACTTAAGCGTATGCTAACCACGCCGTAAGAACGACACTCCTATGATGTGTTAGGCACACATCGCCTTTTATAACAACTTTCCATAAAGAGCCAAGTTTCGATTGGACGAATATTCGTCAGCTAAGTTTCGGTTCTCGGCCAAAAATGTTGTTTTGCGGCTCAATAAGTATCGGTCCGCACCAAATGAAAAATCACCGAAGTGTTTTCCCGACAGAGCAATATAGAGCGCTAAAGCAATATAAAGCGCTACGAAAGCCATTCAAAATATCAGGGAAGCTCATATTATTTTTCTGAAAGTAGGGATTTTTCATTTGGTGCGGACCGACACTTATTGAACCGCAAAACAACAAGTAGGGATTTAACAAATAACTTTGTAGACTAGGCCAACTGGGTCGAACATTCGAATACGGTTGAATCATAAAACCAGGTCAAAAAACGGGTTTATGCATAAAGTTAATTTACGGAGGCTTTAACTTCACATCATTAAATCATAGATGACCATCTCAAAAGCGCAAAAATTTGGTAAATGTGGATATCGGTCCTCACAAAATGAAAAATGACCGAACTGTTTTACCAACAGAGCAAATAAAACAAAATCTTGTGCCTAATATATGGCGCTACGAAAACTAGTCAGACTGTCAGGGAACTCATTTCTGACATACTTTTTATAAGAAACTAAGTAGGGATTAGTCTTTTAAGTTCGGCCAAATAGGTCGAATATTCGAATGCATTTCGAACTGAATCCGACTTAAGCGACTGCGTTACAAGTTTATCTTCCAAACCACAGGGAAAAAAACGCCGCGTGGAAAGTTATAAAAAGCAGCGTGTTGACAAAAGCTGGTTGTGTGTTGGTAAAGTGCCTCTTCAACACGAGTGATCTTAAGACACAGAAGTTCGGTGACGTAAACTAAAATACGCCACAAAAGCGATAAACGATTTTACAGAGGAATATCTCCTGTCCAACATCAAGATGTCTAAAAGGCAGGTGTGGCCAACACGTCGATTATCTTTGTCTTAACCAGTCAATCGTGTCCGGTTTTGTGTTTGTTTAACGAGACTTTAACTGCAACATATTTTAATTGGGAAAATAAAGCATCCACCAACTGGACGGTTGCGTATAGGAAAGTTGCATTTTGACATTGGTATTTGTGACATTAACACCTACCAGTCAATCAAACATTACCAAGGACTTTTTTGTTGATCCCTTGCATAGACAAGTTGGCCATGCACACCTGTTATAAGACACCCACTTGGCGCCAATATCGTAACAATACAAAAACATGAACAAATTCATTGACACTATGTCTGAGCATTGCTATGTTAGATAGTTCAATTTAATCCAGTAAAGCACAAACCAACTATGGCAACGGCTATCACTCACTGGCGTGTTTGCCTCAATCCCGTGATGACGAAATAGGTTAACACGATCCTCAAGTAGGAATAATGTTGGTTCAAAGAGAACAAGTTCGGGGCAGTTTTATAAAGGATGCAGGAGAGCAGCTCGTTAAAGTGTGTGGTGGGAAGGAAATTCACTGTGGAATTCACGTCCACGAAACCTGAGGTTTGTAATAAGAGATGAAAGTGCGAACAATGCATTTAACTGGTATAGCGAAAACGGGGGTAGACTAGCTTAACTTCAATTGAAATTGATGTTTCTTTAAGCGAGAATAATGTTGGTTCGAAGAGAATAAGTAAGGGGGAGTTTTATGTAGGATGCAGGAGAGCAGCTCGCTAAAGTGTGTGGTGGAAATTTTGTGTGGAGGAAGGGCAGGATATTCACTGTGGAACTCACGTCAACGAAACCAGAGGTTTGTAATACAAGATGAAAGTGCTTGAAAGAAGAGCACTGTCGGTTCCAGCAGTGCGGACAGTGGCGTGCTGGTGGAAGTTATTTTTTACCCCGGCTGTTTTGTGCTTAAAAACCGGAAAACATTTAATTTTTAAATAAATGGACTGACCCAAAATTGTAACAATTAAAGTAACATAAAAAAGTTTTATTTTGTTCTTTAAAAATGGAACATGTTTCTGATTAAATTTTCTTTATATACCTGTTTGTTTCCTTTCATACAATATTAAAACAAAGGCTGAAACAATTCTGGAGCAGCACCCCACTAATGTCCTAGCCGCCACTGGTTTTCACCTTTAAACAGTATGTCCACTTGGCGCCAATACTGTGCTAATCCAAGAACATTAACAAATTCAGTGACACTATGCTTGAGCATTGCTTCGATGTTAAAGGACAGCCTAATTTAGTCCAGTAGAGCACGAACCGGCCTCGACACGCGGTGACGAAATATGTTAACACGATCCTCAGGAAGGAAAACTTTAATTAAAGTTGGTGTTTCTTTAATCGAGAATATTGTTGGTTCAAAGAGAATAAGTACGGGGCAGTTTTATATAGGATACAGGAGAGCAGCTCGTTAAAGTGTGTGATGGGAAGGAAATTCACTGTGGAATTCACGTCCACGAAACCTGAGGTTGGTAATAGAGACGAAAGTGCGAACAATGCATTTAACTGGTAAAGCAAAAACAAGGAAATATTAGTTAATTTGAATACATAACTACCAGTTAACTTGTATATGGTGAGTACATTTTACTGTAAACGTTTCGACAATCACTGGTACAAAACTGCAAATTTGTAAGGTTGATCTATTTGTGTGAATACTGTCCCGTGCCCATATAAGACATACGACCAAAGTTTATATTCTGCGTGTCATTCTATCTGCTAGGACTGTTTCATAGACACATTCATGTGGCTTCTGTGCCCTTCCGTGCGGACAAGTCGATGTAACGTTTGCATTTTACAAATCAGGCTACCAGACACATAAATATACATTATATAAATTTCCGAATTTCGCAACCAACAATCGTTAACTAAATTGGTTCAGAAAACAAGCACTTACAAATTAGAACACGCTGGATTGATTTATATTTCGTTGTGATCTGATTAAAACAACTAATGTTATAATATGCACATCAGTTTGTTCTCGCCAAAGCCTGATCACATCAAAAATACTCGATCAAATGACGCTGCACATTGATATCTTTTAGAAAAATTCACTTTCGATTTTTACTACGTTGCAGCATTGAAAGAACTTTTAAGGAAATGGTCATACGGTTTGACAGTGGGACTTTTTTTACAGATATCGTCCGAAAATGGCAAGAACACACGCAGAAAAGAGAACTTCCATCGTTGACGAATAACCATTACAGCCACTAGTTGTCCTTATTGCTTTCTGTGTTGTAGTGATCATTGGATTGCTAATGGTCACGTTGCTAATGGTCACGTTGTTAATGGTCACGTCGTTAATGGTCGCGTTGTTTACGGGTGTCATGCTCGGGTCTTTTTTGGTTGCTTGTTGGGTAACAGCTGGTGTAACAGATGTTTTGTCATTTTCCGCCGGGAAAGGGATGGGTGCCGTTGTAGGTTTTGCAGTTGGTGCCGCCATTGTTCCATTCATAATTGGTTGGGTACCGCCACCGCTCCGGCCTGATAATTGGAAAAAATGCGTTAGTTGGCTTTGTTTGTGTTGAAGCAAAGTACACCAAAACAAGCTGTTTACCATTGTAAACCTGAAAATGTTTCGCAAACCGTGTATACTGGTAGACCAATTAAACTTTTCTCCCATATAAATTTACCATGCCACTTTAAAACGTTAAATGACTTTGCGACATCATAAAGCCACGAACCTTCTGATGAGTTTGTTTTCATGTCAACGGGCATTGCCAAAGTCGTGTTCGCTCGCATTTTCTTCTCCATATTTAGTCGAGTCAAACTGTCCAAATTGCAGTGTTTCCAGTCGCAACACGATATATTGCACGAGGAGGCTCTAAAACAAACATGAATTTTGTATGTAAACTTGATTATTTGAAAGCAGCAAATGTCGAGAATTGAAATTATATAGATGCAAAGGAAGCTTAATAGACTTAATATTATTCCACTGTGTGTAGTCGTGTTTAATTTCTCTTTTCGAATTTTACTTGAACAGCTTTACACGCTGAAGTGAAACTTAAATAATGTCTCTCTCAAAAGCGTTCTATTTTTATTTTCGTGTTGGGTTGTGTTTGATGAATCCACTGTCGAGCTACAAGCCCTAATGCATTTACGCTTGGTGGTTTTCACTAATTTTAGGGGGGGGGGGGGAAATAGTTCTATCTAATTCGGTTCAATTATTCGGTTCCATTTGGTTAATTCAAAGTCTCTCAAGTTTCTTGCTCAAGACAACACTAGAGCATGAGACAATATCTGGAAACTAGTCGTCTAATTGTACTTTGCAGTAAAGTCTTACATTAGCGATAGACTTTCCACTTGCGGCGATACGGCGCTCAGGCTCAAACCTGAACGGTTATAAACGCTCTGACAGGACACCGATGCACAAGATGATGCGTCTTCGCATGAACCGAGTATAACGTCCGTTTCCGAAGCATCTGAAACAAAACGTGAGTTTGGTTTTAGCCTTGGATTCGAACCAATGCAAACACATGCAAACGCAAAATTAAGTTCACATTGTTTTCTTTGNATAGACTTTATATTATTCCACTGTGTGTAGTCGTGTTCAATTTCTTTTCTCGAATTTTACTTGAACAGCTTTACACACTAAAGTGAAACTTAAATAATGTCGGTCTCAAAAGCGTTCTATTTTTATTTTCGTGTTGGGTTGTGTTTAATGAATCCACTGTCGAGGTACAAGCCCTAATGCATTTACGCTTGATGGTTTTAACTAATTTTAGGGGGGGGGAGTAGTAGTTCTATCTAATTCGGTTCAATTATTCGGTTCCATTTGGTTCATTCAAAGTCTCTCAAGTTTCTTGCTCAAGACAACACTAGAGCATGAGACAATATCTGGAAACTAGTCGTCTAATTGTACTTTGCAGTAAAGTCTTACATTAGCGATAGACTTTCCACTTGCGGCGATACGGCGCTCAGGCTCAAACCTGAACGGTTATAAACGCTCTGACAGGACACCGATGCACAAGATGATGCGTCTTCGCATGAACCGAGTATAACGTCCGTTTCCGAAGCATCTGAAACAAAACGTGAGTTTGGTTTTAGCCTTGGATTCGAACCAATGCAAACACATGCAAACGCAAAATTAAGTTCACATTGTTTTCTTTGCTGTCAATCGCGAAAATACTCTTCGTCTGCGATGTTTAAAATCGGTACAAAAAGTGTTTTTTTGTTTGCTTGTGTTTCCTTACAAGCTTTGTGCTGCTAACGTAAGGGTATGATTTAATTTAAAGCAAGAGTTGTCTTCAAAAGTAGAAGTTACAGCAAAAGATTGGAACACTAAACACGGATCTGTTCATAATTCTAATCAAAAAAATACTGGCCCAAATATTTCTTAAAAGCGACATGCTTTATTCATCAAACGTTTCGACAACAACAGGATTGTATCACTGATGATGGGATGAGTTATTGCCGAAACGTTTGATGAATAAAGCATGTCGCTTTTAAGCACTATTGGGGCCAGTATATTTTTGATGAAAAAAGCAAAAGACAAACTGATGATTTTGAGCATCCTTTTTGCTTTGTATAAAACAACAGTTGCCGCGTAACAAAAAAAAACATTGTTGTAAGCAAAGTGTGAAAAAGGCAATAATACCATCCCTCAAACTTGACATGTCATTTATGAAAACGTGCTTATACCTGTGCTGCCGAAAAATGAAACAGTGTATGTAAGTTTGGCTTCGGCCCGCAAACAGATTTGATTACTTCCGCATTTTGTGTTTGTCAAGTATGGAAGATGCTGCACCACTAACGTGTCGTACCCCACCGCACAGGATATATTGGCGGCTTCGGTAACACTCAGAAAGCTGGTAAACAGCAAGCAAGTTGTAAAAAGTTTAGGCACGGATATCATATTAATCGTTCTTTCCCTGCTTTAAAACATAAATGTTAGCTCATAACATGGATACTTATCTATAACTAACAGAAAATATCTCCAAAAGTCGTTTTTGAGGCGGCTTGCATAATCTATGTTTGTAAGGTCGGGTCCTACCTCACATTTTATAGCCAACTTTTCTGCACAGAATAACTTGATGTTTTTACGTGTTGGTTAAAAAAATGTGCATCCTTATAATAACTGTTTTTATGAAGCAACTATATAGCAATTATAACTATATATCATTCTGAAATGCTAAATTTTCCACATTTTATTGCAGGAACAGTTAACTTGCAACGCATCCTAACCGAAACGGTTTAAATGTTACATATCGTCATAGACGGGGTAACTTTGTACAAATGCCACTTTAAGACTGACTTGTACCTTTGTTAATCTCTTTAAATGATCTTACATATTTTAGCAAAATAGATTCACTTGAAACATTGCAGTTGTTACCCAATCAAGCAGTTACCAGCAACCAACAAGTTCTTTGCGCTGCATTTCGACTGAAAACACTCAATACCAGCAAATATTGTTCGCAACTTGGCAGGAAACCGAGTAGTAAAACGACCACCTCAGTTTTGGGGATTTTTTTATGCGTGTCGTGCCTTTCGTCATGTCAATTAATTAAAAGCCTGGCAATCGTGGCCAGAAGGCATGTGAGGCCCAAAATAAACTCTGTGTCAAAAGAGGGAACCATATGCCGTTTCAACCTGACACTAAATTGATTGTTGGTACTTGTCAAAACCAATACATAAAACTTATCAATGCATAAAGTTTTCACAAGCTACAGATATGCAGGTGGGTTTTAACATTAACTTTCATTTTTTGTGTGCTATAATTATCACGACAGGCTTGGCAGCTGATCAATAACTTACTGAACTCCAAGCTGGACCTTATAGTGCGTAAGGCATAGCAATACTTAGTTAAGGTAAACCAACATTTTTGGGAACACCTACAAACGTATGAGTTGCAAACGTTTGTACGGATTCAAAAAATTGTTGGGATACTCGATTGTTGGATATGGGAGAGGGCAATTGGCAATTTAAGCCTCCGATTGCATATAAAAGCTACGTCCGCTGGACCGCAAATGCACAAGGACCTTTAGGCCTTTTGAACTAAATAAGCAATTGGCAGACTGACTGAAGATGTGCAATTTAATACCAGGCCTGTTTGGCGTCTTTCCTAAATCAACAATCGTAGATTTCGTTTTTCGACGAAGTAACCTGGAACCCTAATCTGTTGTAAAATAAGCCAGCAACATACATCTGTTCCAAAAAACTTTTTCTGATAGATGTCAACATCATACACCTGTTCCAGTACCTTGGTGCATGGGCAGAGGTGACTGAAACGTGTTGATACCTCTCTGCAGCTTTACCTTCATGTTCACGATCGTGGAAACACATTACGCTTCCTAGAAAGTGGGAAAGACCATGTTAATATTAACGTCGGGAAAGTACGACGTTAATCACGATTTCACGTGTCTAGATGCCGCGGCGGATGTGACGGCATTGCACGCTGGAAAGTTATGGGGTCGTGAAATGCTTATTGGACGCAAAAAGGCCTTATGAGGCAAAAAGTTTATTCAAGTTTATTTTAAGCGTCTTCAACAATTCTGCAGCAGCTTTTGGAAGACGACTGTGCCCGATTTTCACACCGTCTAGAAAACAAGTGCAACATATAGTTTTATTTTTAATTGTACCGAAGTAGTTTTTATAATACGATGCTCACTTTCTATTGCCAACAGTCATGTTTTGCATTTTTGACATACTTTCCCACAGTGAAGGTTGAGTTACCGTCATCATGCGCCAAAATTACGATTGCCGAAAACAACGTCCTGTTTCAAAGGTCGGGGATCGAATCAAGGTTCTCAATTGAGCCCAACTTTGGTCGCTGTCTGTTTTTGAACTATTTGTTTGCAATTGAAACACCTAGAGTAAATTGCAATGGTAGTAAGGAACACGTTGTCAGATATTTTATTGGCATCGCTATTTCGACTTTTAATGCAAAAATTTTACTGGCAAAATTTCTGCGAAAAATGTATATGCTTTAGAGTATAAAACTGAAAAAACTTGTATTAGGCCATCCGGTGATTTTTCAAGTTCTACAACCGTTAACGAATCAGGGAGTCATGATGCAGACGACGCTACTGCAAACAGTTAAGCACATTAGATGTTATAATACTTCTCCCCATCAATTAAAACGGAAAAAACAAGACACTGGACAACTTCAGAATTCAGCAGCTTACCTGTTCTGTAATGGTCAAATGCTGCTTAATGGTTAATGGATTATGTAATAGGCCCTTTACTAAAGCTAGTGTCGGTCAGGTCATGCAGACTCTGACACGTGTGATTGCAGGGTGTTTACGCATTTTCAAACGCCCGAAAACTGAAGTTAAAGCCCACATGGTTTAAAATATCATCAAAATGAAGCAAATAGTATATGCCAGAAGCAATTGTACGAAACGGAAATAATTAGTTTTGGCTTAGCCTTTGCCAAAGCAAACAATGCCAATCGCCCTAATGTTTGAAATAATTAGCATAACTGAGATAAATGGGCTAATTCTAAAACCACAAGGATGCGGAACTGACGCTTGGCAGGTTCTTCCCGCCATACTATACGCAAAATATATGTTATAACTTAAACTAAATCAGCAGGTGGTCAAACAAAGACCGTCCTTTAATTGGGCGAAATTCATGAATTTCTGGCAATGGTTCGTTTACTTACGACTGTCTTTCTATTATTGGCACAATGCCGCCGTGACCTACTGGGGATTGAGCTGGCTGGAAGATCAATCAAAGTCCTCGTTGTCCTTCTAACCTCAGTATAAACCAGCTTACGTTGTGCGACATCCAACTGTTTATCGCATCACACCATGTATCATTTTCGTTACAACTGTTTAAATATAGTGAGAGCAGGTAACACATCGTGCAACAATGGTAATGAAGTTTTGATATTTACAAAATTTCTGCTCGTAAATTGAAAACCAAACGGTGAAGAAGTTTGAGGTTTAACAACATAACGGTTTTACAGCTTTACATCCGTGTTTTTGTTGATTAAGTTTTCTTTTATATTTTAAAGTCTACTGCTGAAATTTCAAGTAGAATGCTATAGCTGTTACACACGAAACTAGAATCTGCCGAAGGTTGGGAAGTACCATCTCGAATCCGCTGGTAGTTCCTGTTTGCTGTGCACCAAGGGTTGTGCTCATGGGTGTAACTGTCGATGAACCGGTATCAGGGCCAGAAGACGGAACTTGGGAAGCAGTGGCCGTTGAAGACGAAGACGAACCTTTAGTGGATGGAGAAGAAGCATTGGAAGACATGCCATCCGATGCGGTTTTAGCGGCTAATGTAGTGGGGCTAGTTGAGTTTGCTGTAGACTGTCCAACTAACGTGACTGATGGCGGTAGGGGTATTAAAATTGGAATCCGGGAGTGCTTTAGATTTTTGATTTTGATGTCTTTGATTGTTTCGCGGCTGCAATAATCATACCCGCAACAAGTATAGTTGCACGAGCTGTAAGTAGAAAGTAAACGTTTAGTTGTAAAACGTCGTATGGCAGACAATATAACTTATGGAAACAACGTACGTTACAGTTAAATTTGAAATGACGCCTCCCGGAATGCTAACACTGAATTGCCTGAAGTAAAAATCGTAGACGTTTTGGCATGACCCAAGGCAAAGCGAAAGATTTGAGATGCAGCCGGTCAACGAACCACTTCCTGTCCTTGAAATACCTACAAAATTAAATAACAATAGCATTGAGATAACAAAAACAAGCCGAGAGGGATAAATAAATCCTGAAAGTAGAAATGTTAATTGCGAGCTATTTATGCTTTTTGTCGGGACGTTAATTGATAAAATAAAAGATGTTTCAGAGGCAAACAATTGAAAGGGCTGCTTAATTGATGCCCGTATATTGTTTTCGAAAACAAAACTTACTTCCGAATGCAAGAAAACTTGTTGACACTTCTACTCGGACGCATGGATAAAATGGCTGACACCGAACGTTGGATGCTATTCCAGAGGAACCGATTTCGTATCCCTGGGTGCAGTTTAAAGTTGGCGGAGACAATGTGGGGAATATTAGCGATAACGCTGTTGCTACAGGCATTATCAGACACAATAACAGGAAAGAAGCCTTTAAATACATTGTCCAGGATGATATGCTGGTAGACATAAAGAGAAACGGTAAAAAATAAGGCAAAGCAACAAGTATTAAAAATTTAGATGTACACAAAATTGGGAACTTCGAAACAAGAAATGACATGATATGATTAAAACTTATTTCTTGCTTTATTGTTAAGTTTTATTCGGCATGTTCGTGGGGAAACGATCAGTAAACGGTCAGCGGTTCTGTCATAAAATGTGTGGATATCTTTTGTAAGGTGGCACTTACGTTCAAACCCTGCCTCGACCTTTCTGTCCAATCTGAACAACATCAACATTCTTCATTCTAGTTTAATAAATATGTTGCACTCTATTGAACAATACAACTTGAAACTCAACAAAACGTTTTGGTTAAATATTTTAAGCCGGGCTGCTCTATTTTTTGAAACAAGACCCCATACGGTGTCAACCACAAAACATGGACAAATACAGGAAGCCGATAACGTGCACGTAATACGTGTTTTGCGTTTGCTTAGACAAAAGAAAATTTTTACAGCCATGAGCCAGGTTGTATGAAAAATCGTTTTGAAAAATTCTCGCTCAAAGTCTTATGCTGGTAATTAATACAAAGTGTTTACACTTCAACACAAACAGCTGAGCCGTCTTGATGTGCTGACAACGTTGACAACTGATCTTGTTTCCGTCGCTCAAGCTTCGCTGATCAAGAAACTTAAGCGGCATTGCTCCAATCCAGTGGAACCCGATTGGTTGACTCAAATTCAAGTCACCAACTTTAAAAAATAGAAAAAAACATCCAACGGAATTGCGGTGAGCAGGTAGCTCGCCGGAGGATTTATTGTGAGCATAATTCATTAACATGCAACAGCCGAAGTATGCTACTGCAATGTGCACTTTAACAATTGGTTTTGGCTGAGCGTTGACCAAAGATAACATCTGATGCCCTATGGTTGTATGAAGTAGCCTAATGCTCAAATAGATAGGGCGCTTTCCTCAATACACAGGACAGCGGAACAGGGCTTGTTAAAGGGTCTTTATAGTTTGACGTTTTTAGCTACACTTCTTAGATATTCAAATCACACCAAAGGGTATCGTTTTCTTCACAACTGTTTATAATAAGAGCACACGAAATGTTATCCAACGGGAATGACGTCACAAAACATACTTACAAACGTCATGGTTGCAATTTTAAAACACAAAGCTTTAACAGTTTTAAACCAACGTTTTATGTATATTACGTTTTCTTCTGCTTTTTATATTGTCATTTCAAATCTACTGCTAAAATTGCGAGTACAGTGTAATAGCTATTACACACGAAACAAGGGTTTGCCAAAAGTTGGGCAGTACCATCTTAAAGCCGCTGGTGGTATCTTTTTGCTGTGGACCAAGGGTTATAGTCGAAGATGAAGACGAGCCTCCGTTGGAGGAAGCGGTTTGAGGGGGTAACGTAGTAGTAGTTGTGGTTGAGCTTTCTGTAGACTGCCCAATTAATATGACTGGTGGAAGCGGTGGCAGTGAAACAGGGATTTGATTGAGTTTGAGCTTTTTAATTTTGATATCTCTGAATGTTTCGCGGTTGCAGTTATCCCATCCACAGCAGGTATAGTTGCACGAGCTGTGTGTAGAAAATACCCGGTTAGTAGTGAAACGTAGCAAAGCAGGAAGGGTAAAATATAATACAACCAACGTACATTACAGAAACAACACTGCGTCGGTCAATAGTAATGTTGAAATGCTTGAAGTAATAATCGTAAACATTTCCGCACAGTTCATAACAAAGCGAAAGATTGGTGATACAGCCAGCAAACATAAAACTTTCGGTTGTCGTTGACAAATCTGAAAAAACAAATAGCAATAGAATTTAGTTTCACCTACATATATCCCACGAGATGCAGGTACGTAGACCCTGAGAACGGAAATCACATAGCGATCAATTTATACTTTATTTTAGGATGTTCCTTATTTTTTGCGCATGTACTGCAATAGAGTGATAATGCAGTGGTTCTCAAAGTGGGGTTCGCGGACCCCTAGTTGTCCGTGAAGCGATTGTAAGTGGACAGCGAAGCGTTTTTAGCCTATGTTAGTCGATGCTATATCACGTGCTAAAATATGTCTAATGTACGTTGATTGCGCCCTTTGTGGCACCACCGCGCGATGCTGCTTTGTGATATCACAAGTAACATAAACAGGATTGTGACACACGCAACGCATTGCTAACTTGTAATAGAGTAGGCTAAAGATAATTCTCTAATTAATTTTTGTTTTAGATAATTCTTTAGAAAGATAATCAGGTAATTTTGAGTAAACCGCGAGTCATCTAAAAAACTACAAGACGAGACTGCCATGTGAATAATTGTAAAAAGCTTAAGAACCATTGCGATAATGTAACCGCGACCACTTGCCAAAAACAAGATAGGACTCGCTTTAAACTATCTGAAGGTTCCTATATCACACAACTTACTTTCACCAGTGAGATTTGCTGTCACTTCCACCCGAGCACAGGGCATTAATGATTGACACTGGGCAGCGGAAATTTTGGCATGAAAACTAGTGTTGTAACTCTGGGTGCAGTTCAATCTTGGGATTGTTGTGACCAGTGTCGTAACTATAGGCAACACCAGAAAGAACAAGAGGGAAGGAGCTTTCATGTACATTGTCTAATATGTTGTGCTAGCAGCTACAGAGGCGTCTGATGGTCTGCAAAACTAAACGGTATGCGGTAAAAATCAACAAACATTAAATTTTTTTTGTGCACACATGTTTCGTTATTTTGTCGAGTGCAACGATGATAAACGCAAATTTAAACGCAATTTAATGTAGGACAACTTTTTTATTTTTATTTTCCATGCGCTTACAATCGTTAACTTAAATGTCAACGCGACTGTCATAATTAAGGTTAGGTTACATTACACTTGAACAGTGACACTGATGTTTGTATTCCGCTTGACCTTCTTTTCAATATAGTACAGTAAACAGAACCGGCATTTTTTATCTCAGTTTGACTATATTCCCTTCAAAAAATAAGACTTTAGGCTAAATTATAGTTTCTGCTTATGAAACCGTTGCACGCCAGACAGATCTTCCCAAGGAAGCGCGATCCCATACTGTATCAAGCACAAAACATTGATAAAGGCGGGAAGCTGAAACCGTGCATCCAAAACGTGATTTGAGGTTATTAAATAAAAACAAATTTATAGCCATGAAAAAAACAAGAATTAGACCGGAACTTCTTACTTTGAAACTGTGATTCGTTTTAATGAATTTTGTTGCCAGTAGCCTAATATGTAATGGAAAGAAGAAAAAACTGTAGAACAGAAAATTTGCAAGATATATACATACATTGCTTCATTAAAGATCGCTCAATCAAGGAAAACGACCAGAGGTGTCGAACACGATTGAAAACCATTACGAGGATTCCAGAGCTATGCAATTATTGAAGAAATAAAAGGAAGCAGAAAGCAAATGAATCGGGAACGCGCACTTTTTTCTCGAATTTCATTCAGTATACCCAGCTCGTCATTCACGTCGGGTAAAAAAACCCAAACCCCGACCGTTTTTCCCTCTGGGGCAACAAGGCCCCCCGGCTATACACTTATATTAGCCCTGTCACTTGTTTCACTAAAAAGTTTAATTGGCAACGTTTTTTTTATTATAACTGCAATTTCACTACATGCTTAAATAATTGTTGTAGTTGTTACATTATTTACAAGGGTGTATAGGGCCATATAGAAATAATTCAGCCTTACTTCCAAAAGCTGCACATAAGAGAAAAGGTTAAAAACACGACTCCGTAGGGTGGGTACAAACGTTTTTAGTTAGTATTGTTTCACTGTTTATCAGTTTTCCACTACTTATTTTTTTGCAAAAAAACAAAATTCTGCGCCAATAAAACGCCACACGTGCAGCGACGAAGGGCTGCTGTAACATCTTGACTTCGTCTAACGTGCAGTTCGTCATCTGCCAGGCTTCCCAGCTTAAGGTTGTTGATGAATAACAGCTACGTGTTCACAGTCATTGGTGCACTGTAGCTGCACGGATTTTACCGACAGAGTTTTATGATTTTTCTTTGTACCTCGCGACACTCAGTGGCCAACATATTCTTTAGAATCCAAATTTACCCTTACTACCAGGCGTTTTCAATTGCCAAGGACTCCGCTCTATCAGTTTGCCACTATTACACAACTTGTTAAAACAAAGCGAAAAAACGAGCTTAGATTGTCGTATTTGTATCGACCCAAATGACACGAATCAAGCGTCTCACTCTGCGACCGCGCGTATTGTGCAAGTGCTACCGGTTGCATTATGATGCGATGCTGTACGTGTGTGGTGATGTTTCGTTATATTGAGTGACGTTTACTGCTTAGTCAGGTGCACTGTAGATTCAGCAACAACGCGATGTCACGTCGGCGTGAATTTACTGCCCGAAATTAACAATAAAGTTCTCAATGTTGCTTCATAAAAGCTTTAAGGTTCTTTGAGTGTTTTATTAATTTTTGCCCACTACGCTTTCTGATTTCATACAAAAACCCCAACACACTAACTGTCAAGCATTAGCAGATAGTCTAGATTACAATATCAAACGTACAAATTCAATCCCGGGTTAGCACACTTTCCCCTTTTATTAAAACGAAACTGGGCAGTGAACGAAAATCAACCGAATGAATGAAGTTTAAAAACATGTTGGCAGAACAAACGAAATAAAAGCAAAAAGAAAACATTATTTTAGAAGTTACCTTTAAAGCATTTTTGTGGGGCAAAAGGGCTTTGCAGCTTCAAAAAAAATACTCGCTTAACTGGTTCTGCTCGTCAGGTTCGAAAAATGGTGTATTTGCATGCTAAACATGATGTAATGTAAGTGTAAATTTGACATTTCACCTCCAATATTCATAACCAAGTTTTGTAAATAAGGTACTAAAAACTGTCCAAAAACAGTTCTCTAAATACTTGTCACAAAAAAATATCTCCACTCCCACTGGTTAGGAAAAGGTGTAAAGTTGATTGGATGTTTGAATGTTACAATTAGACATAGGAAACCACTGGTTAAAAGCTTATACAAAGTGAAGTGTACAGTACGAACAAATTGGGCAGCGCAAAGGTGGGCGGTGTACAAAATGGGCTATATACAATATGTACAAGTTTATGTGTAGCAGCACATGTAAAACTATCATTTTGGCAGTGCAAGGAAATACAACTACCTGGTAAAATACAATGGCAAAGTTTAAACACAACTATTTACATTAAATGTACATCTACGTTTGAGTAGCATGATTTTTACTAGTTTTCCAATCAAAATACTTGGCAGACAGTCGGTCAGCAAAACAACAGTTCAAGATATTATAGACTTAACAATTCTATTTACAATATTTTGCAGAAGTTTTGTGGCTGATTATTGTTGGTAAACGTTTTTGATTTAATGTTTCTCACAGCTCCAAGATTTTCAACATTGTGACTGTACAATCTCTACATTTTAGGCAGATTTTTAGCAGCACCTCACACAACACAAACTAAGTATGTACAAGAAACTAAGTAACAAATAATAAAACACCACTACTAACATTAGTAAGCTAAATCTGCTATGGTTATGTTTATTAAATTCAATTATCAACAGGCTTACCCCAGTAACATATTTACAAATTTACACACGTACAGGAATGATTGATAGTATGGCTCAACTTTCAACAATAAACTCTCATTGTATATTTTACAACGATTCCCATTTTATTGGTTTTCTTCCGGATTTTTTAAGATATTCATTTGCTTTGGAAAAGTGTTTGCATCCAAAAAATCCCCGATAGGCTGACAATGGTGATGGATGGACTGCTTTCAACACTAGATGAGACTTCTACAGAAATAATAAGTTTCATAACATTTGTTTGAAGGCGGCAACTGGTGTTATATTTGGTGCTGAACCTATATCTCTTTATGACAGGATTTACTAAGCATTACAGTTCCCAATTCAAGATTCTACATAAGTTAAGCATTGCCAGGAACACCCATGGATATTATGCCCGAAAATTTGTCAGTTATGTTGAATATGTTCGGATCATTTTAGCAGATTATGATTTTTTTTATTTAACTTACGGCATTTATTTTAGATCCCTTTTTCTGTGCATGGGAGCCCCATAGCATAAAAACCAGTCCATTGCAGTTTTTGTCCAAATAGCTAATGACAGCATCTGTGAATTTTTCCCATCCCTTGTCCTTATGTGNAACACCCATGGATATTATGCCCGAAAATTTGTCAGTTATGTTGAATATGTTCGGATCATTTTAGCAGATTATGATTTTTTTCATTTAACTTACGGCATTTATTTTAGATCCCTTTTTCTGTGCATGGGAGCCCCATAGCATAAAAACCAGTCCATTGCAGTTTTTGTCCAAATAGCTAATGACAGCATCTGTGAATTTTTCCCATCCCTTGTCCTTATGTGAGTTTGCATTCGAAGCTTGCACAGTCAATACAGCATTAAGAAGAAGTACACCTGAAGTACAAAACTCTTCATTGCATTATGCCAAAAAACA
>QXVZ01004139.1:0-13648 GCA_008931825.1 Phallusia fumigata
GAGAGCGACAATTGCAGATGTGTCGTGCACTGTGACAGAATTGCTATATCATCACGAAGTGACAAAAAAACATGAGAAGACTATAAACGCATCATGAGGTGTAATTCAAGATGTGCGCCAGACAGTAGGGGCGACTGTGCGATTATCATTTACCGTTTTTGACGGCGTTGAATGATCAAAAGTATGTTTCCTATAACGCTATATATAGGTTCATAAGTCGAAATTGAGTTTATTTTCGCGTGGTAAAAGAAATCGTACCAACAATTTCGCTGGAATAATCAACAAGTCGAAAGTATAGCTTCACAACGTTATGCGGCGCGAACAAGTGAAAGGGGCAATGGTGGACCAAAGTAAAACGCTGCAGTTACCTCGTCATTTAAGGCGTCATCCGACGGGGATTTCAATCAGAGGGTGAGTTTGGCGCATTGGGGAAGAGACTAAGGGGACGTTGATGGAACCATCTGGCGGGGTCTAAGAACCAAGTTTGAGTTCGTTTCTAAAATACGAATTCAGAATGCAAAATATACCTTCCTGATAAAACCGAGAGACGATCGACCTTGAATTAAATTAGACCTTTATTCCTGATAATACCGGAAGACGATCGACCCAGTGGGGGACAGGGCTGCGAAAAAGTGACAAACTGCCATTGGATGCAAGTCACTGACAAGGAAATTGGGTTCCAAATTGTATCATAAACTTAGCCGTAACCGCAGCATGCTTCTGTCGTGCAACGGTTGTTCCGCTTCGACTTCGTTTCAGGTATGTTACCCTCAAACGTAAAAACGGTTTAAGGGTGGAGGTTAATTTTCTGTTTGACTAGCTGAGTATTTGTAGATTCTTTTGTTACACAATGGAGCTTTTCGCGAATATCGTTATTCTTTCTGTTTTTGTTTGAGCTGGGCGCCAAATAAAATATTTTAGACGCCAACGGCGCCAGACTGGGATTTAAACCTGGATATTCTGCGTACTGGGTTAAATCGTTTGCTCTAGGTCACTGAAGACTGAACACAACGTCCTTCAAACTTCAGTTTCGTGGATAGTTCCAGCTTCGGGTGATCGTTCGAATTAGTTTGCTTCCTAACTATTCATTCAAAATGGGACTCTGGGGTGCATTCTATCCAATATTTCGAAGAAACTCGACGTTTGCTTTATTTATCGTCACTGGTGGATTAGTTTTTGAACGCGCGTTTAACAAATCAACAAGATACGTTTTCGAAGATGTAATGAACAAAGGGGTAAGAGCTTGTTTTAAAAATTAGAAACTGATTTAAAGCCCCCAGTCTTAAAAATAATAAACCAGTAAAAAAGCTTTTAATATTACTCTGAATTTTTCCCCAAGTTACACCAGACCAACCAACATTTGTTTGTGCACCATAAAAAGCGCTATGCAACAGTTCACTGGTTAAGTTTAGCTATATTGCAGAATAAATGCAGTTTGTCCATTATGAAAAAACAAACTTATTAGAATTGTTGTTTTTAAACAATATACATAAGACGTCTAAAACTGAGAACAAGGGCTCCCTATGGCCTCAGATACTTTAAGTTGAGATAAAAAATGTGGTTGCTGTTAAATCGGGCAACTCTAAAATATGCACTCTACGCAATCTATGCAATCTTTTCTAATTTAAAGCAGTCCAGGCAATTTCAGTAGATTAGGCACACAGCCTGGTTTAGTTCAACTCCATCAGGCTAGGCACTTAGTATATGAATATGATGCTCAGGTTAGGCACGCATACCATACAAAATAGACTGATCAAACGCAATTCAGGCAAATTGAGGTGTTTATGCCTGGTATAATTTAACGCAATTTGGAATGCCCAAGTGTGCGTAGATTAGAGTTGCCCTGCCTAACTTGGGTATTTAAGATTGTGTTGAATTAAACCAGGCTGTGTGCCAAATCTACTCAACTTGGCTGGATTGCTTTGAAAAGGAATAGATTGTGTGGATTGTGTAGATTGCGTATTTTAGAGTTGCCCGTTAAATCTATCTACTGCACTTATTACATGTAATATTACTTTTGCAGAAAGGATACAAATATTTGGAACCTAAAATACTGCAAATGCAAGCTGCAGCGGCTGATGAAGAATAAACTGAATTATCTTTTTCATTTGATTTTGCTGGATTTGTCAAATGTGTTTGTGGACTGAAGATAAATAGTTCCATTTCTAAATATGCCTCCTCAAATGTGCAGGGATCAAGACAACATGTTTCATGATTAACTTTATTGTTTAATTGGTTTGTAATGACATGGCAGCTTAGTTGGTATATTTTCAAATTTAGCAGAGTTTATTTTCAAAAGTATACCACAATAACATATAGGTTCTGCCTAATTTTGACTGGTTGCAATTGGCACACATATACATACATCTTCGAAGGTTAAAAAAAATTTGGTTGAATGTTTTTAAAAACACAAAAGTTTGTGCACAACACACAGCTTTTTAAGAAGTAGTAGCTCTAAGGTACTGATGGAAGCCCTGGGTTTCCCGAATTAGGTCACCCCATAACATTGACACTTTACAATCTGGGCAATTTCCCTCAACTGGTAACAGCTGATGAGGTGCCCTATTTGAAGTAAAATGTTTTGCCAGGCAGACAAGATGTGTAGTTGATGTGCATTCATCACTTAGACATAAAAGTTTGTCATCATCGTCAACAATGGTAGAGCAGCAAATGGAGCATTTGACAAAATTTTGTGTTTTGGGGGGGACTGGTGGTTGTGTGTTTTTAGTTATACGTTGCATCAGGGATATACATTCTTCATCAGAACTACTGCTGTTTGCATTGTCGGATTTTTGACTGCTGACAGATGGCTGGTTTGGTAGATCAAAGTCTTGAGGTTTGTCATCATCAGGCTGGTGCTTTTTGCGCTTGGCAGTTACAGGTCCGTAAGCAATGGGCACATGCGTTGGAGGTATTGGGTCCAATTCCATAGCGTATTCCTGCTTAAGCCAGCGGACAACTAATGGCAACCTACAAAATACATGTTGTAACACTGGCACAAAGTTTATTTAAACAAACATACTTTTTCCAGGGTGTTTGACAAAGCATGTTTGCCATAACACGCACTCTGAAGGCATATGCAGATTCCTTCTTCCTTTTTGCAGGAACATGCCTCAGCCTTCTTGATCTGTCTGGATTCTGCCATGCCCATTCAAACTAGAGAACAAACACACACAATATAAGTGTTTTACAAACATAGAAGCAAACAACAACATTTCAATATTTTTCGCACCCTCAAAGCAGCAATATCTGATGGAAATCCATGAATTATCAGTGTCATGTCCCAAGGTCCCCTTCCACTTGTGCGCCAGGCACCACCCTAAATATATCAGCAAAATAAAAAAGTTCATTCAATTTGTGATGGTTTGCCAAATCATTAAACTTAAACAAGCACATACTTTTAGTTTCCCAGCATTGTGCTGCTTGATTCTTCGTTCTGGGTTGACTGTAAAACCAATGTATGTCCGGCCCTTGTACTTAGGATTTTTGCAGTATAGAAGATAACAACCAAAAAAATTGTCGATTGCAACCACCATTGTGGGGATAGTAAAGCAGTAAAATGGTATCAAGTGCAAATGTTTTAATGAATCTTTATGTTTATTGGTAGTACAACTCCAAGTTCATTCCGTCATGAATTTCATAATCTCCCAGTGTAATATGGTCTTTAAATATTGTGTACCACTTCTTAAGAACAATCTTGTCAGATCTTGTGCCAGTCTGGGCAGCAATGAGCTTTTTTAGGTCACCAATTGTATCATCCGAGTTACACTTCACTCTGACTTTTTTGCCCAAGCGATCATTGCAGGTAATTTCAAGCATAATGCAACATGTACAGATTAAAAGATAATGTTTGTCAACTGTTTCGAACCTAAAAATAAAGCTTTACATTTATGTAGTTGACAGTACAAACTTATACTTAATAGAAAACTTTTAAATGAACTAGATGATCAACAGTAATTTACATGGCATAAAACCACTTTCGACATAATGTTTACACAAGACAAAGATGATTTGGGCAAATCAATACCAAAGTGCAATTTTACATTTCACAACAATATCGGCACTGGTAATCAGTTTTATTTTTTCCCGGGGTCACTTTTGGTGGATGATGGCTTGGACTTAGTTTTAGTAGAGGGAGCTGGAAAATTTTTCACAGAACTTGATGACTTCTTTTCCCCGGCAGATGCAGAAGAAACATTCTTGCTGGATCCTTGTGTTTTACTTGCCGACTTGGACGATCCCCTCGAGCTTTCTGCTTTTTTTGAGCTGGTATCATTGGAAGCAGCCTTTTTCACAGTTTTTGTTTTGTCTGAGGCTGATTTTTCGGTTGTATCAGAAACTGAACTGGTTTTATTTGCGTTGTATTTTGATTTCGGTGTTATAGTTTTGAGTACCTCAAACACTGCTTGTGGGTGGACATCCATTCGAAGCAGGTCCACCAAAATACGGAAAACTTTTGGATCTGTGGTCAACCCGGCATAATGGCAAAGTTCCCAAAGATCCAATTCTTCTGGATTCAGCGCAGTAGAACGCCGGGTAGATGACGTAGATGAAATGGTTGTTGACGACAACGTCATTACCACTGAACCTTTATTCCAATCGTGCAATGCCAAATGGAAATTTCACTCGTGTTTCCTCACCTTTGCACACAGCAGGTGCGCCGGGTTTAACCTGTTAAAGCAGTTTATAGAAACGCGTTCCCTTTGTAAAACGTATTATTTTTACTCCAAACACGCTGACAGTTAAGAACGACTAGTTTTATCCACGAAGCAAGCAGGATTTTCGAAACCACCGTTCCAAAACATGCGCAATTTGTACGCTTTGTGGTTCAGTGCACACTGCACACCCCTAATTTTTTTTCTAAATTTGCAATGAGAATAAAAAATGCTGTGCGTGCTACTCGGCTGATAGCTGTCGCGTCTTGATGTTGCTTTTAATATGACCAACACTGGTAAAAAGCTCTCCTGCAATCAATATAGTACCCTACAGTCAGGTTTTGTTCCAATACAGATAGCTTGAACTTTAGTTAAGCATAGAATACTAAAATGGTTTTAGTATTCTATGGTTAAAGTCCAGTTTACCACCGCCATTAAAACTTAAAATATGACGAACATCAAGCCTGTCAACAATCAACATGCACAAATTTACCTGGGTAGCCTTAGTGAGTCAAACCATAGAGCACTTCTTTATTGTCGAAGTTTTTTGCGGGGGCCAGATTTCATGGTTAAACTTGCCCAAACGGAACTCCAGTGCTGCGTTCGACTAATGTTTGCAATACCGAACCAGAACTGCTTTAGTTGAACCTAAACCTGGTGTGTCAAGTTGTAACTAAAATTTGTCCACCCAAAAACACCAACTGTAGCATGTTTTATAAGCACAGCATGGATAAGGCCCAAACAAAGCCTGGACCACAACCATACAAAACCGGTTCACACTGTGTTATAAAAAGGTAATCTTTATTGATGTGGGCACCAACACGTTGCAAAATTTGATGAAATTACTGAAATAAATAAGTCTATCGGCACTTAAAAATGATGGTCTTGTCTCAACACAAGTTTGTGAAAGTTTTTTTAACAAACGATATTTCAAAAGCCACACTATAAAATTCAAACAACGAAATTATACGAATAAGAACAGAGAAATAGCAAACACATTCACAGCTCATTTTTTCTGGTCACCAGTTCCTGCTCCGTCATGGGGCTTCATGACATCAGGAAGTTCTGGTGGACACGAATAGTCTTCAACTGAGATCGCTTCCACTGGGTCATTCCCTTGAAAATTAATGCATGTATTTAAAATGTTAATTGCAAATTTGAAATAACAAAATAGTCCGCCGCGGATGAGATTGGAGGTGAAATTATTTTTAATGTTTTTGTAAACAAAACGCTTCGGTTAGTCTGGATCTTCGCCTAATCCGAATGTAAAGTTGTTCTTGTTGTATTTCCTGATCCGGATTTTTGATTTTACAATGACACATTCGCAAATCAAATCACGTTGCTGCAACTCGCGTGACGTATCGTCAACCGTCAAGTTTGTGGTCTNGCATGTATTTAAAATGTTAATTGCAAATTTCATTTCACTTAATAAACAACATTTAGTTGTTTCCAATACAGAACTTTGAAATAACAAAATAGTCCGCCGCGGATGAGATTGGAGGTAGAAATTATTTTTTATATTTTTCTAAACAAAACGCTTCGGTTAGTCCGGATCTTCGGCTAATCCGAATGTAAAGTTGTTCTTGTTGCATTTCCTGATCCGGATTTTTGATTTTAAAATGACAAATTCGCAAATCAAATCACGTTGCTGCAACCTGCGTGACGTAATCGTCAACCGTCAAGTTTGTGGCCCATTGATTTTTGGGTCAGTACGTAAGGTTATGCTGTATCAATCAATTTGTTATATTTTCAAGGAATTCTATCATCGTTGGGTCGGAAATTTGTTTAATCGAGTGGTTTTTCCGATCAACTACCACCTAGATAACGCCAGGCTCGAAAAAAACGTCTTGGATTAAACTGGATCTTTGCCCGATCCGTATGAATTTGTCGGTCGAATCGAATCCAGATTAACCAGTATACTGATTAATGTAATTAACTCTACATCTAAAATTACATAATTCAGTGTATATTTGCAACAGTTTTTCACCAAGCATTTTGCTAGTGCAATATTTTGAAAGAATCGTTACCACTCACCACTTTCACGTAATGCTAACTTGAGGTATGCTGGACATTGAGCTTTGGCTGTTACTTGAGTGAAACCACTGTCTGATAACGTTTTAATATCATCCAAGACCTGTATATTTTCGTGAAAATAATAAACATCAACAGGTCACAAAATTTTTAGTTAATCACATATAATAGTGCAGGACACATTTTTAAGGCAAATATATGAAGCATGTAAATATTTACCTCATCAGTTGTTCCATTGTAAAGCACCTGCATATCAGGTGAAACTTTTAGAATTCCTTGGATAATTTTTTTCAGATCAAGGACGGTGTTGGATTCTTTGGCATCTGTGAAGATTGTGGTCTTGTGCCTTCGTATTGTCAAAAATACTTCCTGCAAAGAAATGTTTACAAAAGGTAAATGTCCATAGATTTTTCAACAAACACTTAAAACCACAGTTTGCTTTCATTGATGTTCCTGCTTTATGTCAAGTGCTGAGGTTTTGGTAAGGACTTAATATCAGATAAAACTGTTTGAACACCAACATCAAATTCAACAACATACTTTCATCAGAGAGCGAATACGGTGGAGAAATGAACAAAGTAAATATAAAACTTATGTACTGTTACATACCATTGTTTGTAGTTGCAATGGGTTTTATTAAATTTACAACAGAAATCTACACAAATCCTGTAACACAGAAAAGTAGTGTATAATATGGGAAAAGCAGCAATGTTACAGTTACAAACAATAAGATATGTATTTGTATGTATGTATTGATCAATGGCTCAAAATCAAGAAGGATAAACAACATGCATTTTCATTTACTCTGTTGGTGCCTTTGACTTTTTTCAACAGCTTTAAAAGAGAAGCTCAAGTTATAGAATAACATTCACAGCAGGCAGCAATATAATATGTGAGTTTTACAATTAACCACACATTTTTTCAAAAAAATTGGATCTATTCTTATGTTAGACAAACATCCAGCTTAAAAAGGAATTTATTTATTATTGATATTCTGTTAGAGATCTTTGCCTAATATGCAAGAGGTTTAGAATACTGGGGACAAAAGTGGATCTGGACTGACTTATAATAAAGTCTTATCATAATTTGAAACATTTAAACGCAGTAAAACTGTTTAACATATGCCAGCATGCATGTGTTTGTCGTTTGTGTGACCCAACTTGAAAACAATTACCAACCCTAATGAAGGAAACCCTTTTACCTGGTACCAAAAGTTTTATACAAGAAGAGAAGTAAACTTTCAAAACAAAAGATTAGGGCAAAAGATTAGAAACATGGCTTGGTCATCCTGTGTAACCCGGCGCATAAGGTAAAAGTGCAACAATATGTTATATTAACTATTTCTCAAGGTTAAATATTGAAAATATATATTTATACATAGCATAAGCAGCAATCGTTACCAACCATTTGAAAGTACATGGGAGCCATGTATTCACAAAAAAATACAAATATAATTAAATGTTTTTATGCAGTGCATGCATAAATATTATGTTGGGTTGGATAAAGCATCAAAACATGTACCTGTGTGACAATAAATATTGAGTGTTCAAAAATGATTTTGCACAATAATGTAAGTTTTATGTGAGCAGGAAGACGAAGAAGAATTTCATGAGAATATAGAAGACTACTTGAAACATGCAAGCTGCAATTCATGAAATAATTTTAATTTGTTTGTTAAATAAAATAATGTTTAACTAGGCCCTTTTCTCCATTTTTATGCGAAAAACGCTATACAATAAAAGTGTACAAAGGCATTGCCACAATGGAGAACACTTGAAATTAATTTGAACATGATTGTTTCACCAAAAAAACTCTAAAGAATTGGCCACAAATAACACTATAAACTAAGCACAAAAATCCACTTGAAGGTATTAGACAGTGATTGAAAATAAAGCACAATTGCAACCTAAGAATTGAACTAAGGACATTTTTAACAAAAGCAACTAGTTCAAGAAGCAGAAGCGCCATCATGAGGTTTCATGACATCAGGCAGCTCAGGAGGTGTTGAGTAATCATCAATGTGAACAGGCTCAAGGACATCTATCAAACAAAGACATGTGTTGATTGTCAAAGTGCCCTTGCAGGTATATTACAAGAACATTAAACCACAAGTGGCAGGGCAAGAATTCTTGCTACCCAACCTTTAGTCAACCCAATGCAGCTACAAGAAACACTACCAGCTGCTTATCAATCTTTCTACGAAATAAGCACCACCCTTTTTAGGGAAGTTTGGTTTTTGTGATGTGACCAGTTGCAGTATGACCAAACTGGCACCCAGACAAAGTGAACAGCTTTGCCACATGGCTGTTTTACATGTGTGGACTTTGTACCTTACAGTGTCTTATAGTGTGGGTCTTCCAATTACATGACCTAAATTACCAGTTAGCTTTACTTATTTGTTCAGTTTGAATCGCCAGACAGGCTTAGTTTCCAGTTAAAAGCATACATAATCTCTCACCAAAATGTTCAAAAGAAAACATATTTAAAGTCACATCAGCAAGATTTTAATAATTGTGTAACTCTGTTTACCTGCNACATCCAGCTTAAAAAGGAATTTATTTATTATTGATATTCTCTTAGAGATCCTTGCCTAATATGCAAGAGGTTTAGAATACTGGGGACAAAAGTGGATCTGGACTGACTTATAATAAAGTCTTATCATAATTTGAAACATTTAAACGCAGTAAAACTGTTTAACATATGCCAGCATGCATGTGTTTGTCGTTTGTGTGACCCAACTTGAAAACAATTACCAACCCTAATGAAGGAAACCCTTTTACCTGGTACCAAAAGTTTTATACAAGAAGAGAAGTAAACTTTCAAAACAAAAGATTAGGGCAAAAGATTAGAAACATGGCTTGGTCATCCTGTGTAACCCGGCGCTTAAGGTAAAAGTGCAACAATATGTTATATTAACTATTTCTCAAGGTTAAATATTGAAAATATATATTTATACATAGCATAAGCAGCAATCGTTACCAACCATTTGAAAGTACATGGGAGCCACGTATTCACAAAAAAATTCAAATATAATTAAATGTTTCTATGCAGTGCATGCATAAATATTATGTTGGGTTGGATAAAGCATCAAAACATGTACCTGTGTGACAATAAATATTGAGTGTTCAAAAATGATTTTGCACAATAATGTAAGTTTTATGTGAGCAGGAAGACGAAGAAGAATTTCATGAGAATATAGAAAACTACTTGAAACATGCAAGCTGCAAATAATGAAATAATTTTAATTTGTTTGTTTAATAAAATAATGTTTAACTAGGCCTTTTTCTCCATTTTTATGCGAAAAACGCTATACAATAAAAGTGTACAAAGGCATTGCCACAATGGAGAACACTTGAAATTAATTTGAACATGATTGTTTCACCAAAAAAACTCTAAAGGATTGGCCACAAATAACACTATAAACTAAGCACAAAAATCCACTTGAAGGTATTAGACAGTGATTGAAAATAAAGCACAATTGCAACCTAAGAATTGAACTAAGGACATTTTTAACAAAAGCAACTAGTTCAAGAAGCAGAAGCGCCATCATGGGGTTTCATGACATCAGGCAGCTCAGGAGGTGTTGAGTAATCATCAATGTGAACAGGCTCAAGGACATCTATCAAAGAAGACACGTGTTGATTGTCAAAGTGCCCTTGCAGGTATATTACAAGAATATTAAACCACAAGTGGCAGGGCAAGAATTCTTGCTACCCAACCTTTAGTCAACCCAATGCAGCTACAAGAAACACTACCAGCTGCTTGTCAATCTTTCTACCAAATAAGCACCACTCTTTTTAGGGAAGTTTGGTTTGTGTGATGTGACCATTTACAGTATGACCAAACTGGCACCCAGACAAAGTGAACAGCTTTGCCACATGGCTGTTTTACATGTGTGGACTTTGTACCTTACAGTGTCTTATAGTGTGGGTCTTCCAATTACATGACCTAAATTACCAGTTAGCTTTACTTATTTGTTCAGTTTGAATCGGCAGACAGGCTTAGTTTCCAGTTAAAAGCATACATAATCTCTCACCAAAATGTTCAAAAGAAAACATATTTAAAGTCACATCAGCAAGATTTTAATAATTGTGTAACTCTGTTTACCTGCCATTTTCATGACAAACAAATGCACAAATATTTTTATTCCAACAATTAGCGTATGTGCATTTATTTAAACATCTTGCATAATACAGTTCATAACAATAGCAAAATTGCAAAACAGACAATTTGTGCATGGCTTTACCAACCCACACAGCTTTTCCTTGTCATTACATTCCTCAAATGTTTTTTATAAGCCCAATATGTTTTCATCTGTGGTAGGCTCTTTCTGTTTCCTGTAGTTTAGGATCAGACAAAGTCAGTCTGGCAGTGAAGTTTAGGTTATTCTTTGTTTTGAACATAATTGAAAGTTGAAATTATTGCCAAACAAGTTTCAATAGCACATGCAAATACAGTTAGCAACTAAGAACACCTTGGTGAAAAATACACTCTGATCACAAAAACATGGTCACTTCTGTTTTGTTGTTCTTGGCTGCAAGGAAAATATGTAGATATTCAGGTGATTGGCAATCTCATTGTATATGTAGTTTAGGTATTGTGTGAGATCAACACAGGAATGAATGAAGCACACCCAAAGAAGCAAATGCTCATTGATATAAAAACCAAAGTATTGATTAAGGCACAGCAACAGTAGACCAATGAGTGAGGTATCAAGCAGTTTAAGTTCACTCCTTGTCATATGTGCGACCATCAATCGGTTGGTCAATTTAGCAAAGACAAGTCCAATAAATAGCATGTAAAGGACGGGGTTGTGCTGCACGAGGTTTGTCTTGGAATTAGAAGCAATGCTGAGCGCACACCCAACCACAATGGCCATATTGATACCCGGTGAAAGCACACTGGTGTCTGCAATCGTTGCACCATTTTTACCGCAGCCCCCAGATAAAATAAGTCTTAAAAATCGAAAATAGGAAACAAAAGTTCCCGATGCATTGAGCAATACAAGGACAGCATGTAAAGGATACCCCAAAATTGGTATCTGCGCATTCCAGATTTCAGGACCGAATATGCCAGTCACTAAGAATATACCAATGGAAACAAGCAAGGCCTCTGCCATATCCAACATTCCAAAAGATAGGGTGCCAGTTACATATGAGGACCAATGGGCAATGTAAATTACAGCATATGAAAGCAAGCAAGCAAAGCACATTACCCAAGTGTGATACCCCAGTCGCATTGAGATACAAATGGCACAGGCAACAAGCACAATGGAAACAGAATCACACCCATGGTCAAATAATTCTCCAAGCGGTGTTGAAGAATTTGTTCTTCGGGCTTGTTTGCCATCAACAGAATCCAGTGACTGATAGATGAAAAGAGCAACTCCATTGAAAATATAAATCCAACTGGGTGCTATTTCGGTTGCGGTTGGGCAATACACTATCAAAAGAACTGATGAGATAAAGTTCACCATTAAACCCGCAACAGTAATTGCATTGGGGGCAATCCACAGTGGAAAAAACTGCACCAACCAATTCCAATATACTTGAAATGCAGGTTCAATTAATGATGTTCCTGTTGCACTGTACTTGTGTTGATCAAGACGTTTAAGTTGGGCAGGTGTAAGCACTTCCATGGATAACTTATCATCTACTTTATGTTGTGCAATTTAAACTAATCCAATTGCCTTTCCCTGCTAAATGCCGTTACGTTTATCTTTTTTAGACAAGTATATTGGATACAATTTACTTACTTTATTTCAAAGTTACAAAAAAAAAACATTCCAAGTGTCAAACTTTTTTTGTTGGTCCAATAATAAAATGCACAAAGGCTCCAAATCTATCACTTGGAACCTACTTTTGGGTAGGTGATTAGGTTGAAATTTACAACTCTTCTTTCACACAATGGTGCCAGTTACTTATAGATTGTGACATGCTGATCAGTGCAAGGACACAAACAATTCACAGAATTGTTTTTTTGGTATGCCCCACACATAAAATAACTTATCTGGTTTAGCTTCACTGACACTGTCGGTGACATGCTAACCGAATGCGTCTGCAATTCGCAACAAGGTTTGCGTTCCTAACCTGAGACTTTCCCCTTCCTCCACTGACTTCAGGAAGATAACGTGATGTAGTTTTCGGCATACGGTGTGATTACTTGACTCAGCTTCCGATCAGTTAAATAAGACGCACTACACACTGCCGTCTGCAGCTCGGAATTAACACCCGACTTAGATTTTTATCTTTATTTCGGCTTCGGGCACCGTAACTTCCGAATCGAGAAAGTCAATAAACTGATCGTGTTCAAACAATTAAATTATTGCCCCGCAATAGTTTTGCTTATTTGTTTATCCTTCGCTGGCTAAATATCCGCAAGGCCGCCGCGTAATAACGTGACCGCTCCCAACGGCCTTAAATAATTTTTATGATATGTTTGAAGCATGGATAGCAATAAGTTACGGTACGCATCTAACATCATCACAAGGTACGGTAGCCCTTCGTAACGAGATACCTGGTAGGCACAATAAAAAACTCAACTCAATAAAAACCGTACCGCGGTGCCATCCTTGGTTCGTGACACAGATAACACATATTTCACACTCTAATAAGTTTGCACCAACCAATGGCCGCAACGAGTAAATGGATTTACGGGTGTTTAGGAAAGTTTTGCTGGCAGTTAGGAAATCACAAAATGCAAATAAAATGCAAAAAAAGACACAACTAAATGTAGCAAAGCAGCAAATGCCACTCGTCCTGCGTTATTGCTTTACCAGTCCTATGAACTGGCCAGAAGATTTTCAAACTAAAACACTAAAACAAAGTTCGGGCTATTTTTATTTTTGTTTGTATTTGGCCAATGCGAGAAACGTTTTCTGCTATGCAGTGAGTAGAAAGAAATTAACGAACTACTACCTTTCGTCGACGAAGTTTATTTCTGCGAAGGATGTTACTTCTTTC
>QXVZ01004143.1:0-10103 GCA_008931825.1 Phallusia fumigata
TAATAGTTAAAGAGCACCTAAGGATATCGGTCTGTATAGCAATACACCGTGCATTACGTTGGCCTTGTAAATTTGGTGGACTGTGTACTATTGCTCCACGAAACGAAAAACTTTCAATGCTACAAAAACATGCACAACTTTTTTCAGAGTTCGTCGTAAAAGGCGGCCTTTGGTGTGAAATGCAGCCGTGCCTCGAAAACGAAACGTGCACCGTGATAGCGACACCAAGCGGCTGGCTTTGTACGCTTGATGAAACGACGAAACGAACGATCGTTAAATTAGACCCTCTCGCTGACCCCGATGTTCCAACAGCAAGCGACGAGCCACCGCCGGACAATCCTATGTATGACGTCACCCTGCCGTATGTGACGTCACCGTTTGATGACGTCACCCCGCCACATGTGTTGACGCGGGCGACCGAGGAGGAAACGTAGCAAAGCGCTAAGACTTGTGGGTAGACTGTGTACAAACATACGGATGGAAGGGAGGATTCGACCTCTTCGAAGAAAAGCGTCATCTTTCCTGGAAAACTGGAACAGCAGCAGCTTGGCGCCCGAAATAATTGTTGACACGTAACAGGCCTTCATTGTCAGCCGGTCAATAGCTTGTAATTCGCAAAACAAAATCACAGTCTCGACTGAGGTTTTCACAAACAACGCTATGTGAATCAGAAACAACCTTTTTTTAACAAAGTTTTTTCCCCTAGTTAACCATATATGTGTTCATCGCTTCCTGTGGTCGAAAAGTATGACGTGGAAAGTATGACTTTAAGGTGATAGGAACGTTTACGTTGATGTCGAACAGTAACAAATGAACATGTTGTTTCTATTGTCACTTTGTTTCCACAACCTGCATTTATATTTGTGCACATACTATTGCCTTTATTGTCTACGTCCCCCAATTCGAGAACGAATGGTATCAGAATCTATTGATCGAACGGAATTTCCGAAGGGGAGGCCCTTCTAAAATAAATGTCTAAGAAGCGGCGTTTTACATCTACCTATAAATGGTAAAAGCATTTACCAAACTATTTTACATGTTTTGTTGACAAAAAGGATACTGCTGGTCAATAAACTTTATCACGATTTTCAGACAATAAAGTTACTTTTATACGTGTTCGTATGAATGACGAATTTCTATTTTTGATGGGTGGATTGGAGGCAGGTTGAAAAAACAACAAATGGGTCACAAAAAAGGAGGTTGAAATATTTCGATTAAACAATGTGAAAATAGGAAACTGCGCAGGCGGGTGCATAGTTTTCAGGTCAGGGAGTCAAGATACGATTGAAGATTCAAAACACATCGAAAACTGTCAGACAAAACATTAGGTTTACAAGTCATCCGAATGTTTTTCTTTCGATGCCAACTTGACGGTGGGATACCACAAGCTCGGCCTCATTAAGACACGGGTTTTATTTTTTCGCTTTTACGAGCGTTTAACTTCATTGCCCATCATAACTGGGTCGTTATTTTCCTTTTGTGAGAACCGCACATCATATTTGTTTTTAGTCGTGTTTAGGCTCATATCTTNTAAACAATGTGAAAATAGGAAACTGCGCAGGCGGGTGCATAGTTTTCAGGTCAGGGAGTCAAGATACGATTGAAGATTCAAAACACATCGAAAACTGTCAGACAAAACATTAGGTTTACAAGTCATCCGAATGTTTTTCTTTCGATGCCAACTTGACGGTGGGATACCACAAGCTCGGCCTCATTAAGACACGGGTTTTATTTTTTCGCTTTTACGAGCGTTTAACTTCATTGCCCATCATAACTGGGTCGTTATTTTCCTTTTGTGAGAACCGCACATCATATTTGTTTTTAGTCGTGTTTAGGCTCATATCTTCTTCTTTGTCCGGAAAATCGAACACTTTGTGATCTCTGCTTAGGAGAACGCTAAACGTTTTTCTCATAGTTCTGCTTGCTACATAAGAAACTGCTTTCAAAAGCGGAACCACGTTTTGCGAAAGTCTTGCTGTCTTATATCAGGGAAGCGATTTTGGAGTTGGGGAATAAAAATGAAGTGCGTTATGATTTTCCAGTGTTTATTGGCGTTGCTGATATCTAAATCGGGTAAGTTTTTTTACCATAAAACCTAAGAATTAAATCACCACCTATTATTTAAGGCCACATCGCATTTAACAATGGTCGCTTATATTAATTACCGACATATATTCAGAGTGAAAAACAAAATTTCACTCTTATCAAAAATATACTGGCCCAAATTACTCTTAAAAGTGACATGCTTTATTCACCAAGCGTTTCGGCAACAATCCATGATTGTATCACAAAATTTGACTCCGTGTTAATTTAATTTTAATTTTTTTCAAAGACGACGCGTTTTTTTGTCAATTTTGTGTTTCAGAGGTTGTCTTTGGAGATGCTGGGGAGTCGGAAAACAAGAGCTTGGGTAATGTTTGATAATCCTGAATTAACTTTCTTAGGACTTGAAAAAAACTAGCTTAATTAAATATATAACTGACAGACAGGTGTAGAAAACTGGCTAATACTTCGAGCTTCATGTTTAAATCACTTCAAGTTTTCGAAATTTAAGGTTAATTAACATCAATACCATGATCGCATCTTATAAACTTGGACTTGAAGGGTAGCTTTAATTATGCACTGATGATAACAACGGTAATTATTGGAACCTTTGCATTGCAATGTATTTACATCTAGCAGTAATGTTTTTGATTAAAATTTTGTGTCTTTTTGGTAAATTTGAAAACGTTTAACGGCGTATTTGTGTAGACCCCATCACTGTGGAATGCGAAGCGAGCAAGATGACGTTGACAATCCCGACCTATTACGTCACAAGCAGGGGTGGGTCGTTGTCCACGATTCATCTGTTGAACAACAGTTGTAAACCGGAAACTAACGATGACGACACAGCTTTTATTTTCGTCATCAGAGGGGATTTGTCAAACGAATGTGGAAATCGGTTACAGGTTTGTTTGTTCGCAGAAAGTTCATATTTTTCTTAAACCAGTAATTCCCAACCTGTGGTACAAAGGGATCTACCAGTTGGTATGCGAGAATCCCATGTTTTTTCTTCACAAGACGAACGTATTCATTACTTTTCTTTTACTTATCATATTCTGTTATAAATTCCTGCATTTTCGTCTGTTGTTATTTATCCTGGTATTTTTGTTACAAGTTTTGTCACATTAGATTAGCATAAGGTTTAGGGCGGTGGTTTCCGTATGTCTATGAAGAAGTACCACACTTATCATGACCAACTTAACTATAAAGTGGAAATTTCTCCTTCTAACCCATAAATTCCTCTCTGGGAGGAATTTCGCCCCAGTTTCGAATCACAAGTTTAGGAAGTCAATAAACTATGTTTTTGTTTTCCGAGTTCGGGCATTCTTGTTGTTTATAGCTTTTCGTACTTTCATTTTTCTGGCAGAAAAACAGCACTTACGCTGTGTACAAAAACGAGGTCCACACGTATCTTCACACTCAACAACACATCGTTACCGGCCCAACTTTCTACATTCCGTTCGAGTGCGTCCTGCCCATTACCGACTTTGTCTCGTTAAGTTACAAGGTAAGCTAGTGTCAAAAACTCAAGTTAGCTAAAGTAAAACGTGTTAACATGAACATGTAGCTGCAGCGCGTTCAACCTTGATCCACCAGTTGTGCCCTTAACCTTTTTGCGCCTCATGAAGTTTTAACGTTGCGCAGTTACTTGCGGCTTATAGTGATTGATTTAGTGCTATTGTGTCGCTATGTTTTCTTTTACCAAGCGAAATAAACTCAACTCAACTCAACTCAATTCAACTCAACTTATATCCTATATCTCAGGGCTTCCCAAACCCTTTTTCGACCCCTTTTTGATTTCTAAAATAATTCTGCGACCCTTAACATTTGACGGAATTATGCACGGCAAAACATACCAGTTGTTGGTAGAGGACTACTAGAAAGCAAAATCAAATGTTAACTTTACATTTGCAACAATTTGTGGGAAATTATGATACTCGCGGCCGACAAAATTCGTTGCGCAAAACCACTGAAGGGTCGCGACCCCTGGGAAGCTCTGCTATATCTAACTTTGTTTTTCACCACAGGCAATAGTTGAATCAAAGATTGTTCTGTCTCGGCGTGGTCATGGCAAATTTCCCTTGACGATGAAGTTGTTTAAAACCGACAAGTTTATCACCCAGGAAACAGAAACTACGTTTACGGTACGGGAGTTTATTTTTAAGAAAATAGCCTATGTTCTGTTTGATCCACTCTCAACGTTGGGGCTCAATCTGCATAGGGTTGCCAACCGTCCTTTATTTCAAAGGACAGTCCTTTAGTCAGCTCTATTTGTCCTTGTCCTTTATAGAGATTTGAAATGACACTTTCTGTCGTTTATCCTTGAAAAATAGTTTTTATTGGTAGTTCAATTTTTGAACTAAGACTCACGAAGAGCTGAAACAAATATGGCGTATTATAGGTGGTGATGTCCTCGAAATTTGGAGTAAATGAAATCTATGTAAGAAAACCTTCAATCGTAGTTCCCATATTTCATGTCATTATTAGATCAAAATATTATTTGGAAGTGTGTTTTCAAGACATGACGAAATATTATTCAAGTTTTAGTCCTTCATTGTAGCTCAACAAAGTTGGAAACCCTATATCTGCATGTGGCCCTCGAAGTTATTTTGAGTGGCCCGCGATATAATGGGTTCGTAGGCAGACTTTGAATTTTCTCAATTTTTCAAATCCAACATTTTTGTTTCGAGCCTCTTATATTTTCCATCAAAATATACCAAATTTATACCAGTTGTTTTTAGTTATTGTCTACTTATCAAAAACATGTTTACCAAAGGCTTTGAAATTGTACAAACATGGTATAAATGCATACCAGTTGGCAACCATTGACCCATTATCACCTCGTGACATCGCAAAGTTTGTGGCCTGTAATAACTTTCTTCACATAAAAGTGGCCTTTAACACTTATAAGGTTGGACAGGCCTCCTCAAAGAGTAAAGTTAAGTTTCCAGGCCATTAGAAGGTCCTCGACATGATGCTAGTTTGAAATTTTATGTTTACAGACATCGCAGCTGCTTTACGTGCAAGTCGAGTTGAACACAACAGACGAAGACTTGACGGTTGTGCTGGAACGCTGTTGGGCGACACCCAGCGACAAACTGGGAGACGACGAAGAATACTCTCTCATTCAAGATAGGTCAATGATTGTATTAAAAACTGATTCGGACTGAAATAAACTGTTTTTGTTTAAGCATTTTGCCCATGCTAAAAATGCAGATTTTACAATAATTTTTCAATTAAGGAAAATAACACGTGACAAAATCCTTCAGGAAAACCATGAAAAAAGTCAAACTGTAGAACTTGTAAATCTGACCAAAAACATTGTTAGTCCCATAGTTTAGATACACTATATGTTTATGACTCAGTACATTCTTTTCAGTTGTCCGGTTAAAAACGCGGTTTCTGGGTCCTTCAAAGTTATCTCTAATGGAGAAGGGAAAAAGTCAAGGATCCAAGTTCAAGCATTTACCTTTGTGGAGAAGAACACGGTCTACATTCATTGTCAAACACGGATCTGCCAATCGTCAACAGATCAATGCGTGCCGGTAAAAACCAACCCTCTTTTTCTGGCATGAGTGGTTAGCTTTTCGAGTCACCTTGACGGGCCCTACCAACGTTAACCCCATAAGCAGAGCTTTTGACTTGGTTTAGTTGAGTTTGTTTCGCTTGGTGAAAGAAATCATAGCGACACAGTCCCACTAAAACACTCGCCAATCCGGAGATAACTGCGCAACGTTAGGACTTTACGAGACGCGAAGATAATGGTGTTTTTTGGCCAGGACTTCTTTTCGGTAAATATATTAAGTTTCTCACACTTCGCCAAAACTCACTCTCTTGTGAGTCCCCGTCACCTTGTAATGACGGTGTAGCTGCAGCGCGTTCCACCTTGATCCACCAATTGTGCCCTCCATTTTTCTTGCGCCTTATAACGTCTCAACGTTGCGCAGGGGGTTCCGGCTTGGTGATTGTTTTAGTGAAATTGGGTCGCTATTATTTCTTTTACCGAGCGAAATAAACTAAGTCCCAATTTTGAGATGTTACCACGAAACTTCGAAGGTCTTAAAACTTTGACAGCAACCTTGGTCCAAATATTAATTTCCACAGCCGACCTGCAAAACTCTTTTTAGCCCAAGGTGCTTTTAGCTTGTTAAGACAAAAAGCGAAAACAGCTTTCACGTGTATGTGCACAGAATTGTTCGGGAGAGGGAGCAGAAAGAAGAAAACGTAGAAGTGAAGTAACCACAACCCAACAAACAATCGGGCCGCTACTTCGGTCCAACGACCAACCACAGCCAAGTGGTACGTCTAAGATTAATATGATTTACCGCCATTACCTGTTTGCTCTTTACAGAGTAGTTTTTGGTCTCGAGTTTTTTGTCAAGAATGGTAAAAAATTCATAAATAAAAAGTTTTTTTGCCTGTTGTTTTGTACCCTTTTCTGTATTTTTTGTATTGTACAAAAATAGTTGATGCCGTGGGAAGATAGCAGCCACTTTCCTGCAAAAACCATTATTAATGTTTCGACAAACGCTGTTGTCATCATCAGAAATTATGCAGGAACTAAAGAGCAATAAACATTTGTTCCTCAACAACAAGATCACATTGTCTCTTAGGCCTCATTTTTGGACTGAGTGCAACTATAGGAATTCTAGCCGTGGCGTTGATGGTGGTTACAACTAAGAGTTTATCTGGCATCTTCAGCAGGAGACAGACATCAGCAGATGACACCACACCAGTAATATCTCGCATTTGAGTGACTGGTCATTGCTTGTGCTCATTTGTACAGCTGTAATCATGTAATAAAAAAAACAAGAAGTAACATTTTGTGGTCCTCAGGTAGTATGAATGACAGGGATGGTTTGTCAACAATTTGCAACGATTGTTTGAAAAAGCTCCATGTCCTTCACAACGTACTAGTGTCCAGGAACTTGGCCTGTATCCAAAACACCTGTGGATAAATAGTATGTCACAATCATAAAATACGGCCAATCAATGATAGAGTAATAATGTTCTGATAAACAAACAGGTTAGCACAACGAAAAGCTGTCAAAACTTACTTTTTTACGAAAAAACACAGTCTTCATACAATGTTCCAAAAAACATATAACTAACAAACTTGTAATGACCTTTGACATAAATACTGTTTTAAATGCTTACCAAAACTCCTAAATTTGCCAAATACATCAATCAGATTCATAACCTTCCTGTGGGCCATCAGGGACTTCAGAAAAGTGAGATGGATCAGATTTAGTTGATTCCTTTAGTCTTTCCCTTATCAAATCTGCAATAGCCCGTTGAGTCCTTCTCTCAAGTTTGTCCAATTTGGTTTTAATATCTCGTTTTAAGTCCCAGTCAGGCTTGCGTGGAGCTAAGTTCAACAAATCTACATCATCAGTGACAGTGGGGGTGGCTGTTTGTCCTTCAAGTTGGTCCTGAAATTCGACCAAGATTTATTTTGGTTATATATTCTGTACCACGCATATGACAAGTTAATAAAACACTATGTTAAAAGTGTGGTGATTTGTATTTGCAGGATAATCAAATGGAAATATGTAATGTAAATAAAAGTACCACAGCATGTTTTTGGATTGGAAATATTTTTTTTATATTAAAATGAAGGTAATCATGTAACATTCCCATGATTTTTTCAGACCAGTATCAAGTTGGTCTAATTTGATTCAGTACAAGTTTGTTATTTTTAATGCGTTTGATTGAACCTGTTTTGCAACAAGCACACAAAGCTCGAATTGAACAAAATGAGCTGACCCACAGTTTACTGGGGCCATTTTGCTTGGTCAAAAGCCATTGACCAATCTTAACAAATCAGATACTAGACCCATTGTTAGACGAACCACTGTAAAAGAATTGCTCTTGGGCAAAAACATCCTGATTTTACCAGCATCGAGTGTACAAAGCTGTATGTTTTCTTGACGACATATTTTTGCTATAATTATAAAAAGAGCTACTTGTTTTTCAAATCCACATGTCATTAAAATGTATTTTCATTCCAACACGCTGTAATTAAACAGCTGGCTGTGTATGTATGCGGCATACCTTAATCTGATCCTCAACAATACCAGGTTCAGCTTTATTGACTGGCTTGTCTTTAAGCTCTTCAGATATTGGTTGATAGTTTCGTAGCTTCAACTCTGGTGCTGGCAAAGCTTCCTTTTCTGTCGTTTTCGCATCTGTATCACCCTTTTCCTGACGTTGTCTCCGAAGTGCTTTCAATTTTTCACGCCGTTTCTTTGCCTCATCTTCCAAGTTTCCCACTTTATCATCACCCATATTGTTTGTTACCGACTGAAAAAAAGATTCGAAACGAACGGAAAGTAATTCACCACTCACAACACGTCCGATCGCCTACTGACTTGGTAAAAGTACAAACTTTTAGGATACTAAGCATGACGATTAAAATACTGTTCCGTACAGAATCGTACATACATAGGAACGTTTTGTATTTTACAATTTGCTTAAAATTTACCAAATATTTTTAGTACTGTTTATATCCGCATTTGTTTTGTTTTGAAAGCAGACATAACAGCTGCCAAATATTTCGACAATAAATTGCTTCACACATAGAAATATTACATTTTCAAGCGTGTGCTTCAGTGTTTGTCGTTTCAGTGAACATTTGTCTTACGATTGTGGAAAAATACTAGAAAAGTTATTCACCTTCATTTATAACCAAAAACAATTTAAAAACAGCAAAATGGATGTGGTTGACTCACATGCGGTAGAGGGCATGCTAAAAGGCATTGACAGGTGAGCATTTTCACGAGGTTAAAAAGTCACATTGCAGTCTATTGCTTGGCGAGCTTAATAGTTAATCAAATCAAATAAAACTAATTATGAATTAATGTCTTTTATTCTGAATAATAGGTATAATCCAGAAAACCTTTCACTTTTGGAACCTTATGTGAGGCGACAAATTACCGAAAATTTCTATGACAAATCAGCAAATCTTTCTGTGTTGAAATTGTAAGTACTAATAAGTATACCAAAAGGGCATTATTGTGTGGGCTAATATATTAATATTAATCTTGAGGGAATTAAGTGGTTGCTATATTTTGTTTTTTATTTTGTATTTATATCTCTATTATTTTGTTTCTGTATTTAAATGTGTTATTGGAATATTGTGGGTCAGATAGCCAACTAATCATCTTACTCAAGTAGCTTTATGTGCTGTTATACTGGTGATACTCCATGCTGTTACAAAGATAATTATACAATTAAAAAAAATCTTTTGATTTTCGTTTCAACCAAAATTTCCATTTTTTGGCATTTTTTTGACATTTCTTGTTTACTTTGTCAAGAAGTCTTCACAGTAAAATTGTCACAAACAGGTACCAATTTAACCCAGCCTTCTACCAACAAGAAGTTGTCACTGGAATTCTCCTCAAAGCACTTACTGCCCTTCCAGAACCGGACTTTTCCCTGTGTGAATGCCTCATCGATCAACACCACCACGAAGATGTGCATGTTGGCAGATTAATATTTCTTCACCATCTTCTGGAAACCTGTGACTTCAGGATGTTTTGGGTTTGTTCATATTTTGACATCAAGCTTTATTATGTGTTAAAAAGTGTAACATTAAACTGTATGTGACTAAGCAACCTTTTCCAACGAAAGGGTCACTTGCGGAAAACCAGCGGGCCACAAAATCAGTTGTGCAGTAGTGTCAATACAGATACAATAAACAGTGCAAGTGTAACATTGATAAATGAAACAAACTTTAAATATGAGGTAACAAGTAGTGACTCTATAAAGAAGAGCCACAAAAAACATGTTAACGAGCCACATGCCATGCACAAGTTTGCCCAACCCTGATATATAACATGAAGCCAGAAAAAAATGTGTGTTGGCAGACTAGTGTTTGCTTGTACATAGTGTATACCCTTTTCCAGACTTTTTTGTTGGTGATTGAAACAGGATTCTAATTGTTAACAAAGAAAACTAGCTGTTTTATTATTTAATTTTTGTTCCAACTTAATTTTTGTTGCATTGTTTGGTACCTATGGTAACCCAACTATGTTATATTGCAGAGAGAGTTACAAGCT
>QXVZ01004146.1:0-14863 GCA_008931825.1 Phallusia fumigata
TCTGTAGTTAAGTTTGCATTGAGGGTCATACGTTTATGCTGCTGGTAAAAAACTTTATCTGTGATGGATTTTTACGTTTTTTTTGATGAAATTCTGTTATCGTTGTCATATCTTAATTCTTTTCTTTTACAAAAAAGGCGTTTTGTTAACAATAGGGGAAATACCGAAAATCCTTACTAACAGACAGAAAAAATTATGAATCGGTATTTGTATACTGGGGAACTTTTTGTTACCAGACGACTGTCAAAATACTAATTTATAGATTTGAACACTTGGACTGTAGTAAATTCTATTTCTATGCATATTTTGGACAGATAAATTCCATTTCTATGCATATTCCACTTTTCTAGTTCCAATAACGAGTGTCCAACTGAAGAAAACGACGCCACGCGAGCAGAAGAGCATCCCTCGTAACTCTGTCAGCTCCGACAGTCTCCAGGAGGAACTGAAGCAGCGAGTCGCATCATCACAGAAGCAGAGGAACTTCTTCATCCCGAAGAAGAGCCGTAAGTTAGACAACAATCATTGCACGAGAACCAACTTATTGGACGACACACCTCCACCTGCGTTTTGCNCAATAACGAGTGTCCAACTGAAGAAAACGACGCCACGCGAGCAGAAGAGCATCCCTCGTAACTCTGTCAGCTCCGACAGTCTCCAGGAGGAACTGAAGCAGCGAGTCGCATCATCACAGAAGCAGAGGAACTTCTTCATCCCGAAGAAGAGCCGTAAGTTAGACAACAATCATTGCACGAGAACCAACTTATTGGACGACACACCTCCACCTGCGTTTTGCACCTAGTGATTTCTATTGTGACTTTAATGTCATAAATGCACAGTTGTCATCTTTACATTTGCCAATAATAAAATGTTTTTGTTCCTGGCATCGTCTCGTAGCATACCGGTGGCAAATAACTGAAGTACAATTTTAGAAAACAGCTTAAAACATTAACCTTAGTCCATTTTTTACTGTATTTGTTTAACCATTGATTGACCCACTGGCCCCAAAACGTTAAAGTTTTTGTGTGTTTTCAGCGTCTTCAGCCACTCTGCGCGTCACGCTAACATCCGACAGTGCCGACGTCAAGCACTGGTTGCATTCACACGGGTTCAGCTTTCTCACTTGCGAAAGTTTGGGAATTCTAAATGGGGAACAACTCTTCTCGCTCACCAAAGACGACCTGAAACAGGTGATTACCCCCTTGCGATACTGAACTTTTCGGACGCTGGAAGAAAATAAAAATTTTGTTTATCTTAACTTTAGTTACAGATTTACTCTGTTACTCTGAAACGCAAAACAAACCGGTTAATTCCAGATTTTTCGTCGGACCGTAGTGTTAGTTTGCATTTCCTTTGGCGGTTTTTGGTTGTTTTTATTCATAGGTTGGTTACATTTTTTTAGGTGCGCCTGATGTACTGTAGTATATCGGATTAAACACTTTTTTTCTTTATTATAAGTTGGCTCACCAGCGCCTGAGTTAAAAAAACCGTCAAGGGAACAAACAACATCGCGCCCTGCAACAATAATAACCGAACGTTCGATTATGACGTCACACAGGTGTGCGAGGACGAGGCGACGCGAGTGTACAGTCAGATCCTGGTTCAGAAGTCAATGTTGGACAAGGAGAGGGAGGGAGAGTCGGAATTGGATAAGATCATGAGGAAGCGACGTGAAGGTACCGAAAACGGGATGTGACGTAAGACGCGACGACGTCACTGTACAAAGAGAGCGTGTGAGATTTTTTCTGCCCCCCCTGAAGTTCGAGTTTTTTTCGTTTAGTTTCTTCACATGTACAAATCGTATTATGCGGCGTTTTTTGCGTTTCACTGTCGGTGCGAGATAATGTTTCGGTTTTCTGTGGACACAGGTGCAAAATCACCCGGCGGTTTTCAGTAAATCTTCCTCTAACCCATTGGAGTCGCTTGGTACAACCCAATGTTAAATTCAAACCAGGTATCAGATACTTTGGGTTAAAACCAAAGTATGGCATCTGAATCGGAAGCCCTAACCCAACTTACTGTAAAAGTGTCAACACTGTTTAGGGCAGTAAGAAACTTCAACTTCTGGCACAAGTTAGTCACCTCTCACTAAAAGACATTTCGCCAAAAATGTAGGCATCGTCAGTATCTTATAATCCATTTGAGTTCCTACATTTTGGGCTAAAAAGGCATATCTTTTAGTGAGACCAAAGGTTAAGTGACACGACGGCCAAAAGTTAAAGTTACTTAAAACTATCCGCAACCAAGCCTTTCTACGTCATACCGTTCATAAATTCAAACTATACCAGTGTAGGGCAGGTTTCAATAAGGCCTGTGTACTGTCCTGCGCTCAAAAACGTTCAGGATATCCTTCAATGAATAGTCAGTCTTGGTAAAATCTTTAATGTGTTTTAGCTGCCATATTATAAATTCCATTTATAAATTTTTGCCCCCTGGTTATGAAAAGCACGTGGTGTGCGAACTGCATTCCAATTGGTTTATTCGGTCACGTGAGAAGTATAAGCATCATGCTGTTCTTTGTGTTTCGCTGATCTCATATTCACTGTATAGTAAAGGCCCCTGTGTAACCCATCATATACATTTCCACTGTAAAATGAAAAGGTGCTATGAAAAGACAAAAACGTACTAGATCGAAAAACGGTGTTCAATTTAGAGTACTATGACGTGTTTTGTAGCGGTACATCGCATTTTGACGTACTCCGCAGCGGTACCACTGTTTTGTTTCTCTACAACTTCCAGAAACATTTGCGCCACTGTAAATTTTTGTACATAAATTCGAAAATTATCGTTTTTTTTTCTGCGGAACTAAGCGTTTGATTTCTATGGTCCATCTTTTAATTGCACTTGACCTTAGTCTTCCCCGACCTTCATATGTCCTTCAAACTGGACCTCGCGTCTTTTTTATTCGATCTTCAAACGTCATTCCGTCGTCATCGTCTTCAAACGTTACGTAATTGTTACGTCACAATTTGTGTTTTGTATTTTACGCCGATTCGTACTATCAATAGTCATAAATTTGCTTCAATAACGCTCTGACACCAAAAACAATGGCTATGATGACGTAAAGTGTGACGTCTTGTGTGTATGCGCAGAGTAATAAAACGTGACGTAATGCTACCTTCACGTCACCAAGATTTACGCAAAATTTAATTAGTTTAATTGTTTCAATTCACATAATGCGAAAACACTTTTATAAAAATTAAATTTGTTTTACTTTAGGTTGTTGATCGAAACGAACCGTTTTGTAACTAGTGTTTGCAAAATCCTTGTCTTGCTTTCGCCTCATATTTCTTCTCCCGAGGGAGTCACTGTAGATTTTTCATGTGTTCCGTAGCCGCCTCGCAATTTTTGTAAATTTGTTATCCCATGCTTACTTGCTGTGTGAGTCTGGTTTCTCCGGGGGTTTTCCCTCCGGCGAAGTCCCGATAATTCGTTGATTACTTGAGTAAAAGCATTTTAAGGAATTATCCAATGTTTGTTTGTAGAGGTCAAGCTGAATTTTTGCAAGACCGGCTTTCGAAAATTGTTTGTGGGGATCGTAAAGGTACCAAACACGGTAGGTCTGAACCATGTGGTCCAAGCAATAATAGCACTATGGTACATATTGAGTGCGCGTACCCAGCAGTGGCAGCTCGTAGCTCAAATTAGGGGGGATGCTGCTCCAGAAATGGTTAACCTTTGTTTTAATGTTGTGTAAAAGTAAACAATAAAGCAGGAAAAAAATTAACAAACTCCTAAAATAACATATCAAAAATATTTTACTGATATAGCCTACAGTAAAAGTGATCTATTCATTTGAAAATACAATGGTAAGCACAACGCACGCGGAGTGCAAAAACGCCACCTTCCTCCAGCACGCCAGGCCAAGGTCGACACTGCGCGAAGGATTTTTACGACAGTAAGACAGTAATTCCTTCGCTCATTCCGCTACCTGTCTGCGCATGCGCATATCAGCCAAACACCACGCAGCTAGAACTGTGAAGCGCACAGTGCCATACAAAGAATCTTGTATTTTATTTCCATAACCTAGGCTTTTATGACGTCATAGTGAATTCTTGTTTGTGCGCAAGTGGCATAATGGAAACTGACATTATGTGAAACCATAGATAACTTACTATGGATGCCAAACCTATTGTCATGGTCATGGTTGAGCGCTTCTAGTTGTCGTCTGTAAAAATGTATGCTGTGCTACCTGCTGGACGACTGATTTTTGTTCCGGTCGCGTAAAATGTTACTTGATATGGCTTTACCATAAACTTTTTAAGGTTTTTGAAACTACCTATGCTCGCAGAAGTCACATTTTGCTCAAAGTACCGCAATATTAATCAATCAATGGCCTTATTTGTGCCAACTTAACAAAACAATTAATAACAGTAAGTTTGGATCATTGTGCGGCAAGGAGGCATCGAATAACCGCTATGGTTTTCTGGTCCAGATGCGTCCTTGTGCAGTGTTGCAATAGCGAGTAGCAGCAGTTCCAGCTATTTATCAAACAAGATTCCCGAGGAACTGTTTGTCGTGTTGTTATTAGAGGAAGATTTTTGAAAAGCCTTTTAAGCTTTTTGCTCCCCAATCGACGAAGCTCTCAGATAGTGGACTGGAAAATGTGTTGAAATGGATACAACAGTAAAGAAATATAAAATAATTTCTCTTTTTCCTCATGTTACCATAAATTTTGCATCTTTANTTTAACGGCTCTTCCAGGTTTTAATGCCTTGGTTTTCAACTATATCACGTTGTACAAAGGCTTTGCTTTTTCATGCAGCAGTCCTGCCCAAATCAGCCCTTCTCACAACAATAAGTGTTGTTTTTTGGCCGTAACATTTCGCCATATGGTAGGACGTTAGGCATCTGGCACAAAACAGTTTCATTGCGCCATCATGTCAATGCAGAAAAACGCAGAAAGCAAGTAAAGTTGTTCGAACTACAGGCTTTGCAGCGGTTTACTTCGAACAAAAAACTAGAAGCGTTCATGCGTGTCGAAACAAAACGTCACAATAAAAACAATGGGTGTTTGGCATCCATGGTAAGTTATCTATGGTGAAACGATTAAATACTGTACTTGTACAAGTAAAAAGAAAGAATTGAAGAAAAGGGGACTGATTGCATTGAACGTTATCGATATTTTTAAGATAAAATAGGGTGCGCTGCAGTTCCACAATGCCTATACACCAACCGCCACTGGTACCAAGTACTCGTTACAACGGGCGTACGATACAACTGTACCATACCTTTAGATGATATTTTCCACGAATCTTACCGCAGTGCCATCCTTGAGCAGGGGTGTAGCAGCAATTGTAAAGGTACCGAGAAGCTCTGCTGAGGGTGCAGAATTTTTCTGCATAAATCTACTACTCTTCCTCGACCTGCATCAACCCATCAGTCACTTGTAAATTCGGCTGCTACACATTACGGCAGCACTGCACCACTGGTAAGAAGACTATGTTAAATGTTTGTTTGTTTTATATTTCTATAATCGTTGGGCAGATAGAACGCTTGAATCTTTGAATTCACCGTCAAGTAACCTGCTTGAATGTTTTTCATTGTAACACTTTTTCGGAATTTTTAAGTGTGGAGGTAATTTTGTTGTATCTATAAGGTTGCTGCATTTCTCAGTGAGTTTCTTGTTTGGGAAACACAAGAGAACATGATGATAAAATGAAACGAAGTGATTTCTATGGCACATCTCGGTTATCCCGCCACAAATGCATGAATGAGTTGTAAACAAACGTATTTGGACTATTTTCGTGTATTTTGTTGTTTATTACCAGTTACATCTGATGAAATAGATCAGCAAAGCATGCGCTTGACGGCGTATCTTATACTTCATGCATTCTTGTTTGGTGAGTATCTATATTTCGTGGGCAGCAATGCTGAAAGGCGGCAGACACAACCTAACTTTTCTTTGAACCAAATTAGCACTTACCAGAACTAAACAGGGATCCTTTTGTATAGTGATTTGTTTCTGTGGTGTTGTGTCACTGTGATTTTTTTCAACAAGCAAAAAAATTCAACTGAAGATATATTGTTTTTTTGCAGTGAGTCGGTCTTCTGCCAGTCTTCCATGCTTCCCTCCTATTCGAAGCGTCACCAACTTAAATGACTTTTACCAGATGGAAGGAAAACCGGACCAACCCATTCCAGCATCCATACCTGGAGGAACCTGTTTGGAGCCAAGTTGGTTGCCCTTTTTCTGATACAAATTGCATGAAATTGCATTCGGCATTAGAGGAAATTAGGACAAATGACATGAACTAATTCAACATTTTATTTGAAATTTGAAATCTTGTTTTGTCCTTTGATAATAAATGAAAATGATTTAACAATTTTTAATTCATTGTAACAAATATCATCTCCTAAATGGTGCAAAACCATTCTATTTTTGTAGTTGGTAATTGTTGGTTGTGGGATTCGCATACATGTTACGTTGCTTTAAAACAGGAACGCTGAACTTGACAAAAGGACGAACACAGTTTGTTGCCGATTTTGAGACGTATGAAAGCGCTGAGCAATACTGCGAAGATATGGGAATGCAACTGTTTACAGTAAATTTATTGACATGTTTTCGGCATAAATGTGTTTACAAAAACAGCTCTTGCGAAAGTAATTAACACATTAACATGTTCGGTTTGACATAGATTTCAACAGCAGAATGTCAGGCAGAGATAGAAGCTTTAGCAGATACTGCATGTGGTGTCTTTGGCATCGACCAGTGGTGGATGGGTTTAAGTGATAAATTCATTGAAGGTTGGTTTACTGTATGTTATCATTTTGCTAGATTATTGATCTTACGTCCTTTGTTGAGCAACCTGCCTCATTATGGTTTAATTTTTTGTGTTAGACTTCGTTTAACTTGAGGAGATGGTAACTTTAGTTTAGTTCAGCACCCAGAGTTTCACTTGATTGGGGCAATGCTGCTTAAGTTTCTTGCTCAGGGAAACACAAGAGACCGACACAATTGGAACCCACAACCTTGGAAGCACCAGGCAGTCGTGCAGGGGTGTCCAAAGTGCACTCAGCCCACAGGCCAAATGCGGCCTGTGCAACTACTCACATGGCCCTCGGCTGTGGTTTCAAATTGTATTCAACATGGCTTGCCAAAGTTTTTATTGAACTTTTGGGTAGAAGCTACTTAAAAAGATTTCCATGGAACTATTTTTATCGACAAAAAGGAAGAGTACATTGTACTGACACAACACAAATCTCATAAGGCTAATAAGATTATTGTGCAGACATGTAATTGTGTCTGAATTTTATGGTTAAAACACTTTGAAAAAACGATGGCCTGCGGGTGCTTTAATCCAAATAAAATTGTCCCCATTAAAAAAAGTTTGGACACAACTGGCTTGGTATCATGGAAAAAAACCCTTTAATGTTTAATGCCAATTAAGTGTATGCATTTGGTTCTTGATTGTAGTATGTTGTGTAATGATGTTTCATAATGAAGGGTGTAGATTTAAAAATAAAACTGACATAAGGTTTTAGGCAGAAAAATGTTGTTTGCAGACAATGTTTTTTTATTTAACTTTGTTTGTGTAGTTCTGTTCTGGGAGGTACCAAGTTGGGTGCCCTAATGTGGTTTGACTGACCGTGTTTGGCAAACTAAGGTGGGATTAGAACCCTAGACCTTGGAATTACCAAGTGTTGATAATCTTGGCATTGACTTATTCAGTAGTCTTCAACTGGTGTGTCGCAGAAAACAACAACATTTTATTCATGGCAAAGTGAAATGTAACAACAGTTGGTCAATTTGCGAATCAAAACTCCAGTTTAATTACCTACTATACAATTACAGTGTTTCATTCACTGCCTTTAAAAGGTTGCCCTGGTCCAAAAACAAGGGTTGAGGTGTGACGGCAAATTTTTAACATTTTAATGTTGTGATGTGAGTGAAATAAGGTTGCGGAATGCAGTACTGACTGACACTCACCTGTTTTGACTCGGATAACAAAGAATAAACAAGAATATATTTCTTGCAGGCACAATTAGGACTTCATTTGGCCTCACTCTAGAGGAAACAGCTTACAGTAATTGGGATTCAACTGCTATCAACACAGACCCGAATGATTGTGTCACTTTTGCTGACTGTGGAACTTGGAAGTGGAAATTTGGAAGTTGTGGTCTACAGCGGGGTTTTATTTGTCAGGAATGTAAGTAATCAAAACCATTTTTTGGTTCCTGTGGACTGGTAATTTTCAACCTTTGCACTTCGAGCCGCATCAATACTTAATCAACCTTCTTGTTCAGACATTTTGTGAGAGGTCAACTTTTTCGGAAATATACATTGCCGTGCGGCCACTTACAAAAATGAGGATTTTAATTTAGCTATGACACCATAGGTTGAACCACTGATGTAGAATATGAAAGTGTACAGTTTTTATAACCACAAAATTTAACCCGCATAAATTTGAGGGCAAGCCCCCATTTCCATATTTTCATAACCCCTACACAGCAATTTAAATTGTGACCATGATCAACCATGGACGCAAAGTGTTTTCTAGCGTTCCTCGACAACCCTATATTTTCAAATTTTGTTGTTTTTTATCGATGAAGATTATTCCCGCTTCACTATAGGGTTTAGAACATATATACTTTGTTTTAACATATATAGTTGGTGTAGTGTCGAAGCTCTTTTTATTGTGTCCTGTTTGTTTAGCTTAATTGACATAACTACTATTGTAGTCAAGTGTCAGCCTGTTTGTTTTTTCATTACTACCACCAGTAGTCAAAATAATGCCTGATTCCTGTTTGACTATAATGAGTTCAACACAGTACCACTTCCAGCCTTACGGCAGTTCTGATTTTATAAACTGCTTTAAACACATATATCAGTACTGTATAAAAAGTTTCGGACTTTTACCACATGACCAAGATAGGGTTTGAAAAGTGTTCATCATTTCCTATCTGTTTAAAAATTACATGCTCAAGTATGTCTTTTATTTTTTACAAAAGTTAAAATATTTAATCACAAAAAGACCTACATGTTCTGATGTAACAGTTCATTATCAATTGTAACTTTCCGGTGTTCACTAAATATGTTTGGGAAGAGGACATATTGTTTTTACTCTAAGTTTTATTTCTTTTTTTTCTCCCCTGCAGCTTGTCTATGCACTTTTGCTATGAAACGTTCTGTAGATTTGGATGAAACTTTCACAGCTGTTAGATATGATCATGGAATTGTGCCAACTGTTTCAGTTGCCCCATAGCCCCAGTGGTTACACCACTAGCCCCACAAGATAACTCAAGTGGGAGGTAGTTTAAGTCGGAGGTTGTCACAGGCTTAGTGAACACAAAGCGTTTGCCATGTACCTCCCTCCAGTGGTTAAACTTTAATTAATGCCTGGGATAAAACTGTATTAGATTTTCGGTTTAGTCATTGTGGTTTCTTTTAGTTGCTTGACCTTAAAGCCCCACCAGTTACTCCCCTAGCCCTCTAAATGGTGATTTGTATATTATTGCTGCAGTTGTGTCCCTAAAAAATCACAGTGTGTCTCATGTACAAAAAGCATTGTTTTAAAAAGAAAAAGTAAAAAAACGTGATTTTGCCATAGAGTCAGCTACAAGTAATACCCACTAGTGGCTTAGGCTGATCCATTTTTGTTTCCAGTGTTTGTGTGAAACGTATATTTATTCATGCGCACTGATTTCTTTGTCGGGTGCTGTGAACAAAATAAAAACTTGATTGTTCGATTAATTGTTTTAAACTTGTTTTGCTTGCTGCTTTTATAGCTAGATTGTAAAGTGATATTTTTTTCGTGATATTTTTTTGTGCAGTTCGGCATCCGTTGTGTACTTCCTTTGATGGTCCACATTCAATGGATTGTATAATAGCAGTATTTGAAATGTTCGGATGTAAACCGTATGGAAGGGCCCACCCAAATAGACGGCCTGCTCATAAACAGGCAGAAATATCTGCCCTCAATTATACGTAAGTGAAATGAATATTATTTTTTAAATATTTTGTTTGATTATTTGTGCCGAGCTTGTAAAATGGTTTAGGCTTCGCATTCAGTTTTAGGAACCCTAAACAGGGACTTAACTTGTATGTAATAAATGCATTGTAAAGTAAAGGTGTTAACAATCGCTGATGTGATCAGCCCTAGTATTTCATACACAGGTGTCGAGTATATTTCATTTTTGGGCATGATGGCCACCACCTTGTTTTTCGATCTGTTTGGAGCAATCTTGTACAAGTTTGCTTGTGTTTGCACAGAACAGGGACGTTGCAAGTTTATTCATAGGGTGGAAAAACAACATGTCGATGTTTGCATGTGTGACGTCATAATGCTTCGCATTGTGGTGTCAATCTGCCAACTTGTATTTTTGGTCTCGGCACCATTCCATACATACGAGTCTGGCACTTAACTTGCCCAGCTGAACCATGCTGGAAAAATGCTACTCAATTGCTTACCCAGAAAAGTATGCCCAGCTGGGATTAGAACCAATAACCTTAAAAGGGCAGCTATATTTTCAGTCAGATTTTTACATATTTAGGCTATGAACCTCCATTTGTGGTACATTTTTGTTTTTTTGACAAAAACTTATCTCCATTTATCTGCCGGCACAGCTGGAGTATGGGAAAGGTTAATACTTGAAAATGTTGTATAAGGACAAAATATTGCTGATGTTTTCATATTTTTGTTAAACATCTTTCAGTATCGATAACTGTCTGATGAATTGTGATGGTATTTTGTCGTCTTATTGTAGATTTCCTGTGTACTTGAATCTAATGATTTTAAAACCTACCAGTTTAATTAAACCCAAAAATTCTTCTGTAATGAAGTCGAAACAAGATTTGCATCCACGGTGAAATACATAAAGAATATGTTTTCCATGTAGCTTACCTAATCTGGCGGATCTTGCTTTTGTGTTTCGATTTCAAGGTTTTTGTAACGATCTGCGTAATTTCAAGATTGCGCTCCATGATTATGAAAGCTTGTTTTTTTCAGGGGTGTGTACACTCTTTTTAAAAATATACGAGTACGTTCTGATGCTGGAGATGTCCGTTTCCAGAAAGATTGCTTTGGTATTGGTAAGTCAACAAACCTGTTACATTTTGTCTGGTGTGCAGATACTAAAAATAAAATACCTGGGCTTAGGGTTGTCCTGATTTCTTAATCAAAATACCAATACCGAATATTTTGACACAAAAAGTTCTCTGATACGTGATACTTAAGAGCAAAGAAGGTTTAAATCCATAACTTACATTGTTAAGTAACAAAAACGGATAAAAAAATCATAAACAATTTAAAACCAAGAGATAAACATATGTATCCAAGTTAGGTACACTTTGTCTGTACTGCATCAGAAATCTGTCAGCAGATTCAGCTGAGTAAAACAAAACACACAAGCAAGAATATAATAACTAGTCAAAGGGAATTTCTGGGGTGGCAGCATAGACTTTTTATAATGGCTGCCATCCTAGGAATTTCAAGCCGGGGTGGCCCCTGCCCCTGGCACCTCGGGAATTGACGCGTATGGTTCCAGTAGTGCCGTTTGCTTTTCATTTGGTTTTAACCAAAACCTTTTTATAATGACACTTTCAGGCTTCATGATGTTATTTTGTGCAGCAATACAGTTAACTCACAACACTCTACTAACCCCTAAAGCTAGTTATTGTGTCATACAATTTTTTTTTGGAGAACATAGGAATGTGCAATTCAGAATGATGAATCCGAAGGATTTGAATCCCAAACTATCCAAATCCAAAATTGTATTCGGTTTATACTTTTCTTGCTAGGTTTATCACAGTGCATGATTAAGATTATGTCAATCGCACGCCACCAGGGTCGGATTTAGCTGTTTCGAGGCTCTTTAAAAGAATTCGAGTACTCAGTACAAATCTTGCGTACTTGCGTATTAATCGTATTGTTGAACACTTAATAGCTGGCCCATAGGCATCCAACCTTATGGAAAGACACGTTTTGTGCCTCAAACCAAACATCGTTTTAAGTAATGACAAAATACAATCTTCATCAAAATTACTGATTCGGCCGAATAAATTCGGCAAACCGAAGCTTCAGTACATCACTAGTAGAAACCATATTTACACCAGCTGCTGTGACGAAACCCTAATTTTATTGTGTATCTGTGCTTTTCTTTTGTGGAAGTTTATGTTTCATTCTGCCTTCGTGGTTACACCCAAATACAATTATTAGATGACACAAACTGTGATAAATTTGCAGATATTGCTGATATTTGTGAGACCTTCTATCCTCCACAAACTGGAGAATGTATTGAAGGGGTTTGGCCACGTTTGTGTTTAGATACAGGCTACAAAAATCCAACAAATCGTTCCACTGAGGAAAGATTGGCTTTAATGGCAATGGAATATAGGTAAGCTCATTACAGTTAAATCGTATACCTGTGTTGATTACTTGCTTTCAACAAAGCCATGTGACTTAATACGTCTGGTGTGTTTTTATATTGTCCAGTTATTGTATTGGGATCTTTTTCAAAAAAAGTTTGAGTTTTTTAATCAATTCTTTTATCAAGGGTTATTTACCCTTTTTATCTTAAATGAACTGATAACTTTATTCTGGGTCAACTGTAGGGATTTTGTTGACTTTTGTCTAATTTCCCTATTCCCAACTACCTGTGAAATGATTTTGCATCCAGTTCAGTGGTTCTCAACATTTAGTCCTGACGGCCCCTTTTTGATGCCAACAAAGTAATTGCTAACCCCAAACATTTTCGGTCAAACATCATTTGTGTTTCATGCTTTATATGCCATCCAGATATGTCTGTTAAAAGCCCTAAGTGTATGGGAAACTATTACCTAGTGAACAGGCAAGCAATGAGATAAAACTGGTGTATAATATGCTGCAACATTGTGTTCTATGTTGCCATCTATCTATATTACATCAATGGCAGTGTTATGACACAATACAGTACTGTTTGTAATTTTGAAAAGGCTTTACCTAATCCTGTTTTCATGCCTATTTTTTATAAAAAGGCGGAAAATATTTTTGTAAAAATTGTGATTTATTATTGTAATAGTGCTTGAATTAAGTAGCGGGCCCCTTGAAGATGCTTTATGGACCCCCAGGGGTCCGCAGATCCCAGGCTGAGAACCACTTTTTCAGTGCCGACAAACTGAAACCTAATTTTTTTAGATGGCTATGACAAATGGTTATGAGACATTAGGGTTGAGACCACTTCTAAATGCCTACAAACCTTGGAAAAAAAATGTTATAGCTTGGAAAAATGTTATAGGCTTTATTTTTGCTTGACATTAATTACGTTGCATGGACGATACGAATTTTTCCTATCTTTTGGCAATATAAGTTTCAAAGGCTGGTTTAATGATTGTGGTTTTAATGATCCACAACTGAGAATTACCATTCTGGTCTCATTATTTTTGTTATTTTGTTTAGGGCTCTTTTTTGGTCTTATCTAGATATTCAGAGGTTGGCTAATAGAGGCGACACACAATCTCAACTCGACTGCTTTGGCTTTCGTAAGATTGGAAACTGTTTTTTTTTTATGTTTTAATTTTTAATGTGTGAGCATTCTTAACCACCACAGCAAAAATTGTCCACAATTCCTATATATCAGTGTGGCCCACCAAAACTTAATACAGAGCAAGGGCCATAAAAGAAAAAAAAGAACTTGCAGGCTGCATTCTAACGTAAGGTTTATACAACATGACCATTAAGACATCAAATAATAACGAAAATGTTGTTATTTGTTACAGCAATATTAAAAACTTAGTTCAAGCAGTAGTGTACTTATTACAAATGAATCCGGTTAATCACACAATCTGTTTTATTGCATAGGATTAGTAAATCCTACACCACCGCCATTTACTTGTTAAGAAAATACTCTGGTTAATTGCATAACGCTTAATTGCATAATCCTTTTAATCGAATAAAATTCAAATGATTTATTCAATAAACCGGAACGTGGGTTTGCATGCAAAAGTCGCACAGTCCGATGTTTTTGTCAAAATATGCAGGACATAAATTACGGAAGAAGAGACGATGCTATTGCTTTCAAGACAGCCACGTTCTTAGCTTGTTTTGGTTGGGTCTAATCAAGCAGCAGTTCTTGACTGGAGAATTTTTCATAAGTTTCGGAAGGCTAGATGCCATAAAGTTAAAATTATAAGCAAGTAAATTGAAAACGTGAATCCTTATTCACAGGCGAGTGGAAAAGAAGAACGTTATTATCCCAAATCCAGTGCAGCGTGTGTGGAATATGTGTGCATTAGGAAATGTGACGTCACATTCTGCGTTGTGAACTTTAACCTAGGTTTGGAAAAAATGAGTTATTTCATGATGCGTGGGCACATGTTGTACAGTTTGCAGTGAATACACTGTATAATCGCATATTTCGGTTAATTGCATAAAAACGCTTGGCAAGTTGGCTATGCGNTACAAATTGAAATGTTTATTTTTCCACTTTATAACTTTCCGATTAATCGAGTTGAATTTATTTTGCTTGGTGAAAGAAAAAGCGGCACAATTGCACTAAAACAATCACCAAGCCGCAAATCGCTGCGCAAATTAAAACAGTTTGAAGCTGTGGTGGAACCAGTGTAGTGGGGGTATAAGACTATTTAGGGATATTTTTTTGCTACCAGGCAAGTTATTGATAACATGTGGCTGTTTTGGCTAAATTCTATATCGTATTCGTAATCAATATTTACCTCAGAGGATGCATGCCAAAGTAAAACTATGAACTGTGTACCTTTTTTGACATTAATTAGGATTTTTTAGAATGTAATGATGTCAGTTGTTGTTGCTGTTTTGACTAAATGGGTTATGCTCACAATGAGTCCATCGTTGAGATACTGCATCATTGCAGTTCTGTTAGGTCATTCATTTTCCATTTTTTTTCGATTTTATGAAGTTGTTGACTT
>QXVZ01004159.1:0-22141 GCA_008931825.1 Phallusia fumigata
ACTTTTGGGAGTAAAATGACTGAAATTTACCTTGGCACCGGGGTGTTGGGTTGGACCATGTCGACCCAAAAGGATTTGATGCAACGCAACTCGTGGTAGCTGAGCCAACCAACTGAAAACCTGATAAACACAAATTTGTATCCATGACGTTCTTAAATTATCAAGAACATTTCAATTCATAAAAAAACTTTCAAGTAATGCTTTTTTAGGCGGAGTTACCAATATTTGCTGATTGTATATTAATTAAAAATGATCTTACCTTCGTTACAAGAAAACTGGCAAGTAGTTCCGCGTAATGTAATATCGTCGCCGGAGCATCTCCGCGAACCGTTGTCGGGAATTCGAGGTATGGCGCATTTTGGAGACGCTGTTGAGCAATAGACAATAAACCACAGGTCTCTCGGTAGTCACGATTAAGTACTTGCGACTTACATGATTGGCAGTTTGAAAACGTGTTGCATTCGTCGAATCTACAACAGCAGGTGCAGTGCGATATAGTGCTATCTCCGTTGCATTGTGTAGGGAACCAGGCGGGTCGACTGTTCTGTTATTCGAAAACAATAAAATGATCTTAGATACATAATTTACGGATTTAAATAGTCCCAGGCAAACGATACAAGCCAGTTGATTGTAAAAGCCATTATTATTCCTCATGATGGCGACAGCGTTTGATGAAACGAGGAAAATGTTTTACACACAACTACTGGCTTGTATCTTCCAATTGAGAATGAAATGATTGAGCATCTAAAAATGGATGAAACGCTAGCGGTTTGAGTTTGCGCAAAAGGAGAGATAAGGGGATTACAGAGCGTGCGCGGTGTTGGGATAAAGCTTGTGTTTGCGGTGGCATCATACTCGGGTTGGCGTAAAACTATAGGTTGCATCAGAAGTAAAGCTGAAATTTTGATCCAGGGGACGCTCGAGGCACAAAGCACTGTAACATTTTACCTGCAAAAATCGCTGTTTTGAAGGTCAAAAGTAACATCAAAAAACGATTTCACGTACCTGTATGTTGTTGTTGTGGCAGGCATGGGACTGTTTGCACTTTTTGGTGAATAGAAATCCGCGGTCTATTTTTCTAACTACAGTTTCGCATGCTTCCTGCAACAGAAAAATATCCACATTACCTCACTACCTTTTCCTAATAAAACCGACCTTTCAAAAGTAGACGTGCGTTTACCTGATTGGGCATACATTGTTCAACCTTTCCTATCCGGAGACAGTCGGCGTTGCTGAGGGCATTTTCACAAACCCAACATCTTATAGCTAAAACGTAACGTATTTTGTTGTTATAAATGCAACTAGATTTTAATTACCATGTACACAATGCGCTGTATGTTCGGTTGTCGTCTAAACTCGTTTTCAATGAATTTAAACTCGTTATGGTACGTCCAATGTTTATTATGATGTAGAATTTTCTTTTTGTGACATAATAGTCTTGCTAAAAAAATTAATGGCCTATCCAACTTTACCTGCTTTTAATAAATTCCAAAACTGTTATTCTTTTTCAATCTTACCTTGACAAGACAGAGTCAGTACAGCAAAAGTTGCGGCGTACGTTAATAAAATCCTCATGTTGAGGCGCATGTTTCGATATTCGCGTAAAAAATATGATACGAGTTTAGCTCGGCCGCCAACTTTTATAACGAAGCAACTTTTTCGCCGCGACCACGTTTTCGTCGGAGCCGAGGAGGAGCGAGCAATCCGCAAAACGCGAAAACATATACACCTGTGACGCAACGCTAACGTGACGCGACGCTTGTTCTTGTTTCTTCCTAAGTGCAAGATGCGGCAGGACGCAGTCCGTTGTCTTGCTTTTTCCAACGCTTGACATCATCCCGCTTGCGATGTTATCGTTTAAAGAAATCTGCAAAATCCATTTGTCACGTGTTTTCGCTATTTGCGTGATTCATTGTTTAGCGCTGCAAGCGGCCTATTGACAAATGGAAGCAAACAAAATGTGGCGAAAATTGTGGTAACTCAGTCTCGTGCCATCGGAGGTTTATTTGGATAGGCCGCTGTATACATGCAAATAAGAGTCAGCGATTGATACAACGCCGGAGATCAGATGCCCAACTTCAATTAGATGAATAACCCACAAAAGCGCGGCACTGTCAGGCAACAAGCGTCTCGCCAACGATAAGGATCTCTCATATGCGGTTGACGGCAGAAGCTCTCTGAAATCGGGATAAAGTTTCTGCCGCGAGGGAATTTTATATAGAACCTCCGTGCGTCACCAGTTTATAGTCGTCCCTACCCCAAGATTTCGTGTTCCTGTAGAAATTTTCGGAAACTCCATTGTTGGTGTTAACAATTTCTGTGACACTTTCTCCTGCAATACCTCGTTTAGCAGCGGTCACGCCAAAGCTTTTTCCACAATCGCCTCTGGTTACTAGAAATTTGTCGGTGGCTGCTGTTGCTTTTACGTGCGTACGTTGGAATGTGTGTCTCTTGTATCTCGTGCATTGGCGGAACAAAGGAGCGACTACTAAGCCATCTGCGACGTCCAGTGACACCGACAAGCACTTGAAGACAATGTAGGCGGCAATGACGTAGAGAAAATGTTAACCGCAAACAATAGCGAATAAGTGTCAATGGTCATTAATTGCTTCGTCGTACGGAGAAAACGTTTGGTCTCGAAATAGTCAAGATTTGAGTAACACCGAATTTAAATTACTTTGATAACAGGAAAGTACAAACTAATTTTAATATCACTAGCAACAGAAAGTGCAAATTCTCCACAAGCACTATNCCAGTGGCTTACGAGGCACGAGCTATAACTTCTTAAACGAGGTATGCCCAAATTGAAAAAGAACTACTGGCTATCACCTTTGCATGTGAAAGGTTTAATCGGTGTGTTTAAGGTGAGAAATTTGTTGTAGAAACTAATCACAAGCCTCTCGTAGCATTGTTCCTCAAAGAGTTGAATAACTGTCCACTACGCATCCAACGTTTAATGATTCATTTTCAACGGGTTCATTTTAGTGTAGTGTTTTGACCAGGTAAATTCATGCACACTGCTGATTTGTTACCAAGGTGTGTGAAAATCAGTGTACATGGTCCGTCGTTTTCTTGTTGTAGTGTGGATGAATATGTTAATTTAATTGTTGCCGCAGTTGTATGTACGCCAGCAGTGAGACAAGAGCTACAAAACAAAACCATGTGCGACGAGCAGCTCCAAACTGTTATATCTAATGTAAACAATGGGTGGTTTTTACAAGCACGCTTGCAATGTGTTAGCGAAGCGACGTTGGGAAGTGGACAATGAACTTTCCGACGTTTGGAAGTGAACAATGAACAAGACAATATTTTGTTTCGTGGGTCCCGAACTGTTGTTCCCGCGTCCATGTGCAGTTACTTTTTAGAATGAGTACATGAAGGCCATTTGCGTAAAGTAAAATTCAAGCGACGCTTTTGGAAAAGTACATATTGCCCTGGTTTGTCCAGCAATTTGTCAAATTTAATTTCTTCTTGTGCAGTTTGTGCAAAATTCAGATCACAGAAACAGCGTCAACCATTGGAACCCCACGAACCCCCCGAACCCCCATCTTACCCTTCTTACCCTTTTCAGCCTTTTCAGAGAGTGTCTACTGATCTGTTTTACTGGAACGGGAAAATGTTTTTAGTAACTGTTGACTGATACTCTGGGTATCCTGAAGTAAATCCGTTGTCAACTACCTCTGTGGCGTATGTTATTAGTGCCCAATCTTTTCTAGGTTTGGAATTCCTGATTGGAACGGTTGTGACGAATTTACGCAATTTGTTTTGAACTGGGGTTTTACCCATGTAACTTCTAGCCCACATTATTCACTCTCAAATGAGCTGGCCGAATGGAGTGTTCAAACAACCAAGCATTTGTTAAGAAAAGCTCACGCAAGTATGCAGGGTTTCAACAAAAGTCTATTGATCTTTGGCAGCGCTCCCTTGGTTTGTGGAAAATCTCCAGCACAGCTTTTGATGGGTCGCAAATTAGAAACAAGAAACACGACGTAAGAAAATTACAAAAATTTACTCAGCGAGCTTTCGACAAAGAAAGAAGAAAGCAGGAAAAATTCCATGACCGAGGAAATAGAAACTTGCCACCATTACAGACGAAAACCTCTGTACGAATGAACGATGTTCATAACAAACTGTGGGACCAACAAGTAACTATAGAGAGGGAATTGTCACATCGATCATATTTAATCGAAACAAACGACCGTGTATTATACAGGCGTAATCGTGTTCTCTTACGTCCCTTGTTTACTGCTAATCGTCAATCTCTGAGATAACATTTAACTTAAAACTGAACAAAGGGAAGTTGTGTTGCATATACTTGTGTTCGTTAGATGTCGCCCCTGTGTTGTGACGCCACTTGTCATATACAACCGCGTGCCGCAACTTGCTTGTGGCAGTCAATACAGGTTACACCTTGAGGTGTTTGTGAGTTCATGACAATACCCACGTAGTGCGAAGAAGCTACTGCCTGGTGTTGACCTGCTAGTGCCTCCTTGAGCGATGTATTCGTCAAAAAGCTTCCTTACGTTGGTGCGTTTCTTTAAACTTTCTCTTTTTTAGAAACATGAAAAGCTTGTTGCCAACACATTATTTGTTTACCTTTTAATTACTTATGTCGCAAATAATATACATCTTAAACAAAACGATAAATGACATTATCGGACTTACTACGCAATCTTGCAAAGCAATGAAGATTAGTAAAAAACTTCTAATAAAGACGTACAATTTTTCTTTTAGACTCGATCATACCGATCCTCGAAATCATCTACATCGTAATGAGAATTTTTAATTTGTCCAACGCGAAAGAAGTTTAACAGCATGATGTAGAAGTAGTTTCAAACATTTATTTTTGCTGGAGTGCAGCCAACAAAACCATCGCATCAAACATACCCGCCGGGTGATTTGACAAGTGCCCGTTAGAGCCAAACGATAAACTCGTGTGGTGTCGCTGGGCTATTATTTGACGAATGCGTGCATGCGGCAAAAAAGCATTTTCCTGGAAATGTTCGATATGTAGAAGAGCACTTTGAATTTTTTTGCAACTTGTATTCAATCCACTGCTTAATTGTTATTAAAATTATAATTAATTGCTTTCGGGTTTCTTGGATTGGTCGCAGTTGCTGAAACACAAATGAAAATTAAGTTCTGACCAAGAACAAAATTTTCAAGTTTTATTAAAGTTTTTTTTAATTTAACCTCGTTTTAGTTCCACCGATAAAGCACATATAGTGAACTTTATGCGTTTTAAGACACATACTTCCATGACGGTTCTATCATTAAAAACGTAATATTGTTTGGTACCTTCTTAAAATAAAAGATGTTCTATCTATTTCTTCGAAAAAAAAAACAGTTCGGAAATTTATTTCTTCGAAAAGTAAATGAATAAATTCAAAAAGATTTACTCAAATTACTCAAATGATTCAGTGGGGCAATTCATAAATCACGGAATGGAATTCTTGGTAAACGTTCAAAAATTAGTCACAACAACAGATCTGTCATAACGATTAATCTCCAAAATATGTTAGTTGATACTCGTCACACAAACTAGAAACTACAATGTGTAAAACTTGATTACATCATCACATAGTTATTTGCTAATCATTTACTCACTTGAAACACCAGTGTTTTGGTGTGACAGAGTCTGTTGCGAAAATAATAAATCCTTAAACTGCCAATATTTCAAGCCCACAAAATTAACAAGTGGTTTAAGTTAAATGGAGCAATAACATCGAGGTCATTCAGCATACGTTGTCCACATGGTGTATTGCGAGCAGAGGAGCAGCTTGGTTTGTGTTGTTGTGTTATTTTTATGTTGGATGCGTCAAATAAAAAATTTTTTGGATTGAATATTAATTTGTTTTTTCCTGACATAAACTGAAAGTTTTTAAAAACTAACAAGACACAAAGAATGAAATTTTGTTTTTTTGTATTCAAATAAAATCTACCACCGTACTATGTTAACACTGCAACTACACGTGAATAAAAATACACAAACGCCTAAAAATAACAAATCATTGGCAAGCATAGAATGGTAAATATTAGACGTTACAAATAAATACAGCAGTAGCGAGGTATTCAATAAAGGAACTTGAAACAAATAAAAAACGTAATGTCTTCACAACATGGTTGACACAAATACAATGCTTTGAAAAATACAATACTTCTATTTAAAAACAAGTTAGATCGGTAAAATGTTGGCAGGCGTAAGGATGTGGGCCCAGTTGATGAATAACATGAGAATCGAATGTTGAATACTTTGGCAAAGCAAAAATGTTTTCAAAAACTGTTATTAAACAAGAACCGCATAAGCAGAGATTTGAGAAATTGCCAGTAACAAATGTTATTGTATGGTACATGCTACGCGAAAAAAAATCTTACGAATCGACAAGACTGGGCATAATATTAAAATAAATGCGTCCGTTGGACATCACTTGAAGTTTGTTGAGTAGTTCTTTCAGTAATATGTATCATCATTACCGTTGGTGAACTGGTCCTAAAAACAATCCAAAACAAAATACTGTTATTCAAACACTGTGTTTTGAATAGTCTGTTTGAAATGACCAAACATAACAAAGATCAGAATTTTTCGTCCACAATTTGTAATGGTGCGTTCTAAACTGGTTCAGGTGCGAAATACTGACCTTTATCGCAGATAGCTCCACCGATTTGCTCCGCTAGTGCCTCGTTCAGTGTATCAAAACCTTCCTCTTGGTAAAACGTTCTCTCTTGAGATCCAGAAATCTCAATTAGCTTGTCGGGGTCAACGGCGAAACCAATACCGACGGCGTAGATCTGTGAGAATTCATGCATTTTAAAAGAAAAGTATTTGAACCAAAGATACCGAAAATGACAATTAAAAAACACACAAAATTTGTTTAGTGTACAGCAGCCTCATCTGAACTGACCGGGAACTTTCTAAAGTGCGATATTTTGCAAAGTATTTTGATCAACCTACCAGTGTTCCCTCTTCTCGCAGTTGATTTGAAATTTCGTCAACAGGACTCGTAGCATCAGTATCACCATCAGTGACCACAATTAAAACCTTTTTGACACCGTCTCTTTGTCCGTTTTCGGGTTGGAATATTACGTCACGGGCGTGCTGCATTGCTCTTCCAGTCATGGTTACTGGAGAAATGAAATTATTGTCATGCACTGATATAAACAACGTTGCACCCAATTACTATTAAGAGTGGTTAAACTTACGTCCAGCGTGATATCGCATTGTGCTCAAATCAGCCAATAAGCTTTCTTTGTCTTGAATGTACGAGTTAAGTAGGATTTGAGACGCTCTGTTTACTCTGGTATCGTAGCTAAAAATGGAGAATCGCGCGTCGTCATCGGCCATTTCAAAAGAGCTAAAGCGAAAAAAAGCAAGGATATTATATCTGCCCTGTTAAGCATCATGAGCGGAAAATAAATATTTGTACCTAATAATGTATTTTGCAAAGTTAATCATTTTTGGCCAGTTTGCCCTTCGTACTGATGAAGATGAATCGAGAACGATACACGCGTCCATACGAGCGTGCGGGGGACACTTTGCGCCTGTGTCTGCAAGAAACAAATAAGTTCGAATCTTTAAAGTTAAACGATTTTGGTTTGCAAACTTTGTTGTCGCTTTAAGCTACTATGTTGTTGCATTTATGTTTGGTATAATCATGGTGAAAGTGTTGGTCGGTTAACGTTCACAGAAACAAAGTAAATTGTTGAGCAACCATGAAAGTTACCTTTTACGCATTCCGGTGTTTTGGAAGACCATCGAAATAGTGAGATTTGTTTATGACAAGTTGATGTACCCTCCCCTTGAAGGGAAAACCCTTCATCGCAGGAAAACGTGCAAGTGCTATCCAAACTGTTGCCAGATGTACAAACCACACTACCGTTTTGTGGGGCCAAAATGGCAACGCACTCCTGAACTGTAAACAAAAACCCATAGAAATATATTAACACGAACCTCAATGTAAAATAATAAAATTAAATAAAAGTTTGATTTTACCTTCAACACAAATAGGAGTGTTTGTTGTCCAAGCCAATCCGGTGTGCTGTTTTACGCAACTAGAAGCAGTCGCGCCTTCCAAGGTGAACCCGGCATCACACGAGAAAGTACAGACACTGTTTAAACCCATACCGGCAGAACAAACCATTTGACCGTTTAGTGGCGCTATTTGAGCATTGCACTTTTCATCTGTAAAAAAATTTTGCAATAAGATTGTTTCCAACACTTTTTTGTCCAAAGTTTGAGTTTTGCATTTTACTAACCTCTGCAAATGGCATTTCCAATTGCACCAGCCAAACCAACGTTAAGGGTTTGGAAACCTTCTTCCTGATAAAAAGTCCTCTCTTGGTTTCCAGAAATTTCCGCAAGCTTGTCAGGGTCAACATCAAAACCAATTCCGACCGCGTAGATCTACAAAAGTAATAAAATGTTTTTTAACAAATTTATCACAATTAAAATATTTGGTAAAGTGTAAATTTGATAAAACTTGGTTTGTTAGTGCAATCATGCTTACCAAAGTCCCTTCATCTCGAAGTTGAGCAGAAATCTGTTCTACCGGACTGGTAGCATCTGTATCACCATCAGTGACCACAATTAGGACTTTTCTCACTCCTGCTCGTTGACCGTTTTCGGGCTTGAATATGACGTCACGAGCATGTCGCATCGCCTTTCCAGTCATGGTCACTGCACAGCATGAATAATTTTTTTATTAAACTTTGATAAATTTTAAATATCAAATTATAAAATAAAGAAGCTATGCTTACATCCAGCGTGGTATCGCATTGTGTCCAACTCGGCTAGCAAACCCTCCTTGTTTTGAATGTAGGAGTTAAGCAAGATTTGGGAACCTCTGTTTACTCTCGTATCGTAACTGAACACCGAGAACCGCGTGTCATCATCCGACATCTCAAAGGAACTAAATTGTCAAATGTTGCAGTTGAAAAAACATATTTCCTACTTGATGGCAACACAGTATAATGTTCACTATAATACCTGATGATGTATTTAGCGAAATTTATCATTTTTGGCCAGTTAGCTCGTCTCACTGATGAAGAAGAATCAAGAACTATGCAAGCGTCCATGAGCGTGTGAGGAGGACATCCCATAGGCTGGTCTAAAAATATTTAGGTTAAAAACAATATCCCGATTAAAAAAATCGAGTGCACAGTAAGATTTGCGTTTAGGACATTTTTTGTACCTTTAATACATTTCGGTGAGGCTGATGACCAGGCAGCTTCGTTGTTCACTTTTAAACATGTTGAACTTTCCTCCCCTTTGAGCGAATATCCCTCGTCGCACGAAAATGTACAAACGCTGTTCACCTCATTATTGACAGAGCAAGATACTTCACCGTTTGACGGATCAACAAGATCATCGCACTTTGCAACTGTAGGTGTAGTTGTGTTACATTAGAAAACATTTACCGGAGAATTTAGGCATGAGTGCAAGTTTGTAAGCTGTGTAAAAACGAAGTATTCAAGACAATGTACCTTTGGTGCATTCAGGAGTAGCAGATGTCCAAGTTAGATGATTGTTTTGTTTTGTACATGTTGAAATAATTTCGCCCTCCAGCACGTATCCATCTTCGCAGAAGAATGTACAAATACTATCCAGTTTGTTGCTGTCAGAGCAAAGCATTTGACCGTTGGGTGGCGCCAAGACATCGTCGCATTTCTCAACTGAAAATTTAAAATGGCGTCTGTCATCTTGATTTAAAACTTTTTTACAAATATAGCATTCATTAAATATACCAACAACTTTTTTAGATTTAGCGTTTCAATGACACCAAGCGTTTACAATAATTTTTAACTTTTTATACCTTTGATGCACAACGGCGCGTCTGACGTCCAATCAGCTTTTGTGTCTTTTTTTGTGCATGTTAAAGTCGACTGACCCTCCAAAACATATCCATCGTCACAAAAGAATTTGCAGTTGCTGCCCAAGTTACTGTCAGCAGAACAGCTGATTTTGCCGTTTTGTGGAGCTGATGGGGATTCGCATTTCTCATCTAACAGAAATGTACGCTTAGTTTACTTGCCGGTAATCAAACGGCATCTTCCAAAACTTATAATTTACCGTTTTTGCAGATCTCCCTTCCAATAATATCAGCCAACTGCTGATTAAGTGTGTCGAATCCATCTTCTTGAAAGAAAACGTGATCTTGTTTACCGGAAATATCCACCAACTTGTCGGGATCGACGTCAAAACCAACACCAATGGCATAAATCTGCTCAAAACATTATAAAGCGCGTTAATTTCGTGTCTCACTCGGCTAAATCTGAAGTCAACGTTTAGTGCGTTTTGAAAACGTGTGCTAACCAAAGTGCCTTGATCTCGAAGCTTCTTTGCTATTTCCTCAACGGGACTGGTAGCATCGGTGTCGCCATCAGTGACCACGATTAAAACCTTCTTTACTCCTCCCCGCTGACCGTTCACAGGCTGGAATATGACGTCATCCACGTGTTGCAAAGCTTTTCCGGTCATCGTTACTACTCGACAAACAGGAATATATTATTTTTGGAAACCATTGGTTGGTAATGGAGTGATTTGTAAAACGTACGTCCTCTGTTATATCCCATTCCGTCTAACTCTTCAAGCAGGCCGGCACTGTCCGCAATGTGCGCATTCAACAGAATCTGAGAATCCCTGTTGACTTTTGTGTCGTAACTAAACACTGAAAACCGCGTGTCGTCGTTAGACATTTCAAATGACCTGAAAAAAACACTTTTTGAAAAAAAGTTATAGAAAAATTTGTTACATTAAAATAACATCGTAATACCTGACAATGAATTTGGCAAAGTTGATCATTTTAGGCCAGTTTTCGCTCCTTACTGACGATGAGGAATCTAGAACAATGCATGCGTCCATACGAGTATGTGGTGGACATCCTTCTGGATTATTTGGCGGTATGGGAACTAAAGTGACAAACAGTTAAACAGGTCACACAGATACCATCACCTGCAGGCATGGAACAAAGTCGAAATACTACTAAATATTTCATGCAAAAACTTTTTGTTTTGTTGCTGAAAGTCCTGTGTTTTGTAAGCTCACCTAGCTCGCAGGTTGGCGCAACATTGCTCCAACTACCAATCGAGTCACCGTCGTTGTCATCATTACAAGTAGCGTTCCTCGCTCCTCGCAAGACGTATCCCTCGTCACATGCAAAACTGCATACGCTCTGCACATTGGCGCCGATCGTGCAGGATACGCTCCCGTTGCCCGGGGCGGGTTGTTCACCGCATCTGATCGCTGTGATTAAACACGCATTGTTATCAACTGCTTGCCAAGGTAGACCAGGGTAAGATGCGATGGAATGTACTTAAAGCTGTCATAGTTCGAGACGTGAACAATAAGAAATCGCTTGTGCTCTCTAAAATTCTGCCACAGAAATCGGATTAAGGAAACGGTAGTCCGGTGTATGTTATTGATAATTGTTTGAGAGACCTCCGTCTCGCAACTGTATAATCGTATTAACAAATGCCTTTCATTATCATTGAGTGCTGGTTTAATGACATGCTCTAAACAACTCTGCGGAGCCACAAATCCCAGTAAAAACAACAACAAACCAAAGTAAACTCAGCGACGCATCAACTTACGTTGGCATGTTGGTGGAGGGTTATTCCATTGAGCGATGGATCCACTCTGAGTGCAAGTTGATGTGCCGGACCCAACAATGCCATGACCCGAAGCACACGAGAATCTGACACACATGTGTAAAATGATAGGTTTCACTTCTGCAGTACGAAAACTATTGCAGGCACTTATTACAAGCATGTATCAATTTTGTTTTTTTTCACATGATAATTAACACTATCAATTTAAACTGATTTATGTGTGAATGATTTTCAAATTAGTTTACCAGCTGGTATTCAAATACACATACCGGCAAACGCTTCCAACTGAGTTGCTGTTGTCGCATGATACCTCACCGTTTGTAGGACTCACATGGGGTGGTGAACAGGTGATTGGGTCACAACTTGGAACTGGTCTACTCCATTGACCATTTGCACCTGTAAGGAACCACAATGATGGTAAAGATGTCGTTCATAGTCTTGTTTTGATAGTTTTGCCTGAAACTTACCGCAAACGATACTGCTGGCACCGTTGAGTACGTATCCCGGCTCACACTCGTATTCGCAATTGCTGTTGCGTCTTCTAAATATAGCCCCCGAACACGACTGAATCCCGTTCTCCGGTGGTGACACAGACGGACACCTTATAGCTGAAACACAATTAAAAAACGTCTAAGCACTCCGTGTCTCATGCAGCAATATTGGACTTTTGGGAGTAAAATGACTGAAATTTACCTTGGCACCGGGGTGTTGGGTTGGACCATGTCGACCCAAAAGGATTTGATGCAACGCAACTCGTGGTAGCTGAGCCAACCAACTGAAAACCTGATAAACACAAATTTGTATCCATGACGTTCTTAAATTATCAAGAACATTTCAATTCATAAAAAAACTTTCAAGTAATGCTTTTTTAGGCGGAGTTNAAATCCAGAATACACGATGCTTTCAATATTGCAAGCTCATTCAATAAGGCCAATTATTAAGTCGAACGTCGGTGGTCCATCTGGCCTTTTTAGCGCAAGCTTCGGTAAAAGGCAAATAAGCCGTATAAGGATTTCGTGTTGTGTTACAAACTTTTACGTAAGTCCATCACATTAAGTACTTGCACTACAAGACGGTAGACAAAGCCGCGTCATTGTTGGAGCTGACATTATAGAGACAACTATCACTTAGTGGTTTTGTACAAACGACGTTTGAAGATTTTCAGCTTTGCGGAAAAAAACTGTCGATGTTTCGATCAACTGAAGTGACACGGTACGATTTAAGTGGACTGTGTCTGGCAATACGTATTGCGAACCACATGCAAGCACCAGTTTGAAGGTATATACGCCTTTTTGACTAAATATATTTTGTAATCAAAAGTTACACAAAATTGCAGTAAAAATTTAAAACTGTTGGAAATTGGATACGTTATAATATTATTGTCTTTACCTTTTAGCAACAGATAGCAACAAACTGCCCGTAATCTACGTACGTTTTGTTAATCGGTAAACACGAAATGACCGTAAATATATAAATACTATTTCGGCAGGTGATGCACTTGTGCACAATTTTGGCGCTAAACAAGTGCCGACAAAAATAGACATAAAAATTCGCCCAAAGATACGTGATAACTTTTTCTGCATTAAACCGATTCGTGTTAAACTAGAAGAAATTTCGCGGTTATTGAGTCATACCACAAAAACGCAAAGCGTTTTTTCTAGCGTGAGGACCGTGTCGATAACATGATACAATGTAATAATCTTGCTTTAGTGAGATGCTTTTTGTGTCTAAATTTCTAATTTTAAAATTCCGCAGTAATTTCCTGTTACGTCGGTGCTGCCACAGTTATACTCGCATTCGAGCCGGAAAAAAATAAATATATTTGATTGCCATGGCACATATGTACCTTGGCGTTCGAAAGTTAAACCGAAAATAGCCAATATGCAAATTGAAAAAAAATTGCAGTTGTAAAAAACCAAGAACATTTACAGACAATATCACGCAATGTTAAATACCTGTCTTAAAAGCCATCAGTTGGCGTGCTATCAAGTACCCACATTTGGTTACAACTTCTAATATTTTACAAATCTATGCAAAACTTGATCCATCTTCCCTCAGAACCTATGGTGCGGTAATGTCAACCAATAATAGAGAGACAAATATACTTTCTAATAATTTCGGCAGTCAAAAGCAACTAGATAGAAGGGAACATTGAATAATTAAAAACGTGATTCTTTGTAAGGCGCCAAGTAATGTGTTTATTCATTTTAAGGCTTTGGCAATGAAGATTAGTTTCTTAACGCTCTACTGTCCCAACCGCGGATTAATTTCTCCATCAAAAGCATCTTATCAGAAACTGCGTAATTTGCCCTTTTCCGACGTCTGCGCTACCTGTTGCCGTCTCGTTTGTGGTTTTGTCGAAAATATAGAATTTCTCATTAATCGCACAACGGATCTGCCTTAGGGGAACATTAGCAAACACGGTTAAGATATAATACATCTTAAAGGTGATGTATTGCAACCGAAACATGTAACGGAGGTCAGTAGCCCATGAGTCATAGCTTTGTGATATTTAAAGCTTAGCCTGTTCGGTGTAATGGAAACCATTCAACTTTACAGGATGTCGCCCTGCTGTGTTTTCAAAAGCAGACGTCGTACATGGTCCCGCCAGTGATCATAACAGGTTGGTCTATTCGAAGAAAACTATTGGGTAAGAGCTTAATTCAATACAACAGGCAAAATCGTTCAATCCTAATTGTACTTTGCAATGAGCCACACGTAATATGTTACAGCCCATTCAAAGTTTTAAGTTTTGATCGACTTGTTTCCAAAAACTTCTGACTTGTCTCACAGGTTGAGTAGTCGACAACTGGAAACGATTTTACAAACCTGATGCTTGAGATAAGGTGCGGCACGCACGTGGGGCGTTACGCGTAAAAGGTACCACCTAATTAATCCACTCAACTGTTTATTGTCGGTTTAAAAACTAAGACGTGTACAAAACTGGTTTAGTGAGGTGAAGCGTCAAAGAAATTCCTCAAAAGATTGCGATACTACGATGAAACAAGGCTAAATGATAATATCTTTTTAATAAAACGCAGGTTAACAAAATGCAAAAAGTGCGAGAGATTTAATATCTTCCAATATAGGTTTATCTGTGGAGAATAAAAAAAATATTGGTAATTTGTTTAAATAGGAGTGCGAGATCGCTTATGGTATACCATCAAAGTTTGACATAAAACCAACCGCGTAGGGAATTAAGTTTTAAATTAAGTTCGAACAATACCCAAACGATTGGCGATTTAATCCTTGGTACTTTACACGACAGTTGCACAATAAAAGGTCAAAACAAACATTTATAGGTCATTTCGGCTTATCCTAACTCCCGTCTAATTCGTACGAGTTTCTCACGAAACGTGAAGGCCAATCTGTAAAAATAGTTTTGGAAAAATGTAGAGATCCAAGCCACGTTTAAGTTAAGGTGTCCTACGAGGGCATTTGACAGGTTTCGTTTGATGTTTAAAAGTAAACGCAACAGTAATAAAAGTTTAAATTTCACTAAGTTACACGAATTGAGCCTCATCCGGGATCATACTATATGTTTTTAGAGCTAGTCATCAATAATTTTGTTTGTCATGTATCGGTTTGCTAACTTTAGATTTTTACCAACGAGGGATCGTCATGAGGTCATGATTCGAGATTCGCAATGTCGCAGAAACAAGCACATCATAATCTTCTTTTAACATTATCAAGATGTGCGCTGCAACAAGGCTAGGCTGGTGACAAGCTTTCGGTTTCGTTCCTACACGAATAACTCTATGTCCCTTTCGACTATTTTGCGACCAACACCGAAACTTGTTTTGTGGCGTCATTATTGTAAATCGATGTCAAACCATTTAAAACTTTCGGTGGTTGAACATCTTGTGCTTGTGATATCCGATCACCTGCATGCCTGTCACTGGTAATGAATTGGCAAACAACGTGGTTTGCGAACACAGTGCCACTGTGACTGAGTAGGTCGCATGCTTTTTGCACCACATCTGTGCTAGTAGGTTGCAAAAACGGCAGGCTAGCTTTCCTAAATTGACGTGGATTGCAATTACATGACTAAATAGTTGTAAAATGGGTTTTTGAAAAATGGAAAATAACATTGCGGAAATTATGAAATATTGTGCAGTGGAATAAAGAAAGAAAAATGTGTTCGGCCAACATGGCTCTTTTCAGATGGTAAAGAACAGGCGATTTTGCTGAAAAACAAGTCAAGTCTAGCAATTATCGTGTAGTGCTGGATTGATACACTATGTTTCTGAATTAAGCCAGCGTTTACAAGCAACCGCTAAACACCTATATGCCACAAATCGCAAAATTGCTCTCGTCCTGTTTTCAGCTCACACCATGCACAAGACCAGCCTTGATGGGCAGGAGATATATTTCGCAGATTTTGCTTCCGTGGATCTAGTAGCGAAAATTGTTTTTGTTTTTCTCTGCGCTTGCATGATACATGACGCATCGTTAAGGCCTCACATTGACGTCCCGCTTCGCCGGCTCGACGTTCATCCGTCGCGTTCCGACAACAAATGTTTACTGTAACAATGAAACGGAGGAGCCGTGATGTCGTATCCATCGCCACAAAATACCCGCCGAATAATCCGATTATCCAATACCATGAGCCTCAAACCAAGACCAAAGGACGTGTTGATTCCCAGTGCCCTTAAAAACCGCACTTGATCACGTAGGAGAAATTAAAAGTCACAAAATACCCAAAGCGTGAAAAATCGGGAATGTTTTTGTTAAGGTTTCGGTAACCGATAGAAACGTACATTGGGGTTTACTACGCGTGAATTTGTAAGGTGGTGTTTCTATGACGTGGAAGATATAGAATAAAGCGTCGATAACCGGTAAACAGTTTCATGATTAGAAAAACAATTGAATTGGTTGGTATGCGCAGGGAAATTGAGGAAATAAACACTTTGTTCAATCAATTTTTCATCATCGCCTGCAAGTGTGACTATACGGCCTGATCTTTGTTTTACTTGTTCGTGTTTAAGATTTAAACATCGCTGAACATTTAACTTAAATTAGTGGAAAACCCAGTGAAGTTGCTTAACGAGTAAAAAAATGAAAACCTGTAAAACACTTTAGCAAACTATATGACAAGACCTACTGGTAGCCGCAATATTAATCAAATACGTGTGTTGTCTTGTTACATTCGCAAAAATATTTCACAAATCAGACTGACCCCTTACGTTATGAAAATTTGCTGCAGTACGTGGTTCGTTGCGTTACACAGGAATAGTTAGGAAGTTTGTAAAGTTATAAACAGTTGCAGCCTGAACTTTGTACGCCATCTGGGAACAAATTATGGAAAGCTTACGGTTGCTGATGCAGCAATAATTATCTGGGTGTATCTCTAAGCATCACACTTGGATATTGCTTTTAATATTTTGCGTGAGTTGCTAAACGTTCCTTCCTTGATGTTCTTTCAAAGATAAGATTACTTGGTCTATTCTATGTCTTTTACCATTCGTTATATTGTTATGGTTAGTGTTGAGATTAGGAACTTTTTTTAAATTATTAAGAACGCACATAAACTGCAAATCCTTTTGCATGTTCTTTTGTCCGTTCATTACCAGCGTTCGTTGTGTACATGAAGACATCTTCAAACAATTTACATTTATAATTTTACAATTTATTATCCGAAAACAAACAGAGGTGCACCTAGCGGCTCACAAAAATAATGCATCAAGCGCCCCACATCATTTAGGCACCATTTCTATAATTGTTAGAGTGAGTCCTCGGCGAAGTGGTTTGCTGATCATTTTTCAAAAATTGCAACTCTCTACCTCCAACTGGCGGTAATTAACATGTTGAACGCAGCAGGTAATAGGCCCAAGCATACAGTTATTTCGCATTCACGATACATTTTAGTACGGAAGAAATTGGAACAGGAAAAAAACGCCACTAAGTCCATTCATATCGGTGCAATGAAATTAGGGCACAGATATAACATGGCTAGCAATTGACGCGACCTTCCTCAAACTTCGTTTTTATGTTTGACACAAAAATGATTTTCCAAAAAAAATTTTGGTCAACGTAAATATAGCAACGCGAGGAACAATTATTTAAAATTTTCATTTTGCTTTTTGATTTGCGGTTTATTGCCCTAGCCTAAGCATAAAGTTACCAATTATAGGTCAAACTCAAACCAAATTTAACTAAATCGGGCCAAAAATCTGTTCTGGGGCATCGCCCGTTAGAAAGCCTTAGACATCAATAAATAGGTTTTGTTGAAACAAACGCAAGTTGTTCATAATATTATGCACGTTTTATTGACGTCAAGTATTTACGAAAATATTGAATGCAGCGCAACAAACGACGATTGACCAACACTTCACTAAAAGCATGAAATATTTCTGTTCAAGCAAAACTTCTGTTCATGTGTTTTACTTGGATACGTTAAATTAATATTGGAGGAGTTACGGCCTTTTGTTGGAATGAAAACGCATTTTGCCTGTGAAAATGTCAGTTTTCAGCTTTCTGATCAATCTTTTGAAGATTTTTTTCTGAAAAAAAAGCATTGTTTATGCATTGCATTTTAGCTCAGGTTAACACGACGTAGTCAAACTAATCCGACATCCTGTAAACATTTTGCTGCTTCGACTAAAGTTTTTTGACTGTCTATTAATCAGAATCCCCAGAATTAAGGCCCATAATTACTGGCATCATGTTTGGTAGAAACATCCTGTTTAGAAAAGTCTATTGCGAAAATAGGATTGATACGGAAACTACAAAAAAATTAACTTGCCCTATTCGGCAAGAGACGACGTTGCCAAAATTTGAAACAACACCGTAAATATTGTTAGAACGTTCTGTAATTTTATTGAACATAAATATGACACGAACACAACCACAGCAAAGCGACAATAATTTGCTCACGACAATCAAAGGATCGTCAAAAAGTAATTTCCTAGAGCGGTCCGGTCACGTGACATTAACCAAATATCGATTTTTTCAGTTTGGATAAAAATCCGCCAGATTGTTTTTCGCTGTCATCGCCTTTCTTCTCCGATTTCTCGTTTTCTCTGTCGATATTCGAAGTTTTCTTCGTTTCGACTTTGTCTAGGAAAAGGAGAAATCGGAGATTTTTATTACAGCGTGAAGCTTGTACCGTTTGTAACTTACGTACGCTGTTGCGTGTTTTTGGAAAAACTTTTCAGAAAACTATGTAAATCTCCGTGTTTCCAAATCATTGCGTTTTCAAATGGCACGTTCAAAACGAGCATAAATTTGCCTGGCAAATTGACAAGTTACATGACATTTTTTAATGACGAAATATGATCTTCAAGTAAAAATGTCCTGAACAAGACTATGCAAAACGTGCAGGCAAATTTTAGAAATAATTTGGTTGAGTTATAATACGCTGCCAGCTATCGCGTCTATCTCTTACTGCTTACGCTTATATTAATTTGTTTTATAACGTCACGACTGTCATTTGACAAAAACCCATGTCAGTTTCCTGAGCAAGCATGTCTAAACATGTAAGCACGGAAACAAATATGGTAAGCATTTACAACAACGAATAAAACAGCAAGCACTAACTTTCAGTTGGGTGAAATCCTTCTACTGTGCCTTCAAATTCTTTATCTTCCTCCGTAAATTCAAGTAAAGCTTCTTTTTGGCGCGTGGAAACCATTCTTGAAAAACACAAGCAAACTTTATATGCAACCAAACGCGACAAACACAGTTATTATAATGTCAACTCGAAGTAAAGCGCAGAAGAAAGTAAATCTACTTACTTGGGTAATTTGATCTTGACATGAATGTAGTGTGTACCAAAACCGTAACTATTTACTTTTTTGATGCCCTGACCGGGAAATTCAAAACGTTGATGAGAACTTGTGCCGGGAGGAATCTGTGAAGGTACGTAATGGTTTACAACATGGTAAAATAAACTTAGTTTATTTGGGTAGGCAGCTGCAGGACAAAAACGAAAGATATTCAAATTTAAACCCTTACATACCAAGAGTATATNCACCTAATTTATATTCTAGTAAGCCAAGTCACTCAGTCAGCTTAAAAATGACTAGTTTTCATTGCAGAAGAATATCATCACACTAACCTGCAGGAACAGGTACAGTAATTGCTTTATGTTGCTTTACTTGACCTCGTCCTTTGCATTTTACACAAGGGTATGTGATAAGTTTGCCAGTTCCACCACATCTTCTACATGTTGAGCGCATAACAAATGGGCCAGTTACCACTTGTTCCTGGATAATTAACAGAGCAAAAAATGTCCTTAATAATAGGAGCTGTGTTAAATGAAATTTGAGCTTACAGTTCCAGTTCCTCCACAATGGCCACATTTTGTGATCTTAGTGCCGGGTTCATTGCCTTTTCCCTGGCAAGCAGGACATGTATCCATTAAGTCAATATTTAGTGTTTTGTTTGCACCCTTTGCCGCCTCTGAGAATGTTAGATCCATGTAAACCTTAAAAAAACAGTTTAAAAATTAATATGTTACATTAGTTTTATTACTTTATGTTGCTTTTATTTTTTACTTGCGATTGCATGACAGCAGTTTTTGCCATAATTTAAAAAAACTTGTGTACCTCCAGTGGAGCAAATTCACGGAAATCTTCAAAACCTGCACGGGCGCCACCGCCAGAAAATTCTTCAAATATTTTACGAAACAGATCTTCTGGGTCCATGTGACCTCCGAAACCCTGAGCACCCCATTGTGATTGACCTTGCTGGTTCGCTTGGTATCCTGTTGTGCCCAGGATATCATATTGTTGTCTTTTAGAGTCATCCCCTAGTACCTACACCAAAAGACAATTGGAACTTGCATCAGTGACACAACTGTACTGTAACTACATTTAATTTTAAGAAGATGACCAACCTCATAAGCTTCTGCAACTTCAGCAAATTTCTTGGAGGCATTTTTATCTCCCTTGTTAGTATCAGGATGAAACTTTTTGGCTAACTAAAATGAACAGCATAAAATAGTTAAGATGCAACTGACACAACCATTTAGCGCAAAATACTGACAGCTAACATAGGATTTTAGAAAAAAACTGGACCAAAATGTCCCATGTCTGTGCAAGTTAAAAAACAACTTGTGCATAAAGCTGCCATAATCTGTGGACTGGTCACACTCACAACCTACTAAGCAGTCTTTCATGTTTATATTTTTACTATTTTTCATGACTACTGTTTGCACCTGATAGTATGCCTTTTTAATTTCCTTCTGGGTGGCATTTTTTGAGACACCAAGGATTTTATAAAGATCTTTGTTTGCAAGGTTCGATGTTGTATGGATTGATGAAATTTTTGAAAGTCGACTGCAAACATTACCTGAAAAATAAAACATCAGGTTATTTTCCCTACAAATACACAGGAAAATTTGTCACTTGTCCATTTATAAAAATACAATGCAGCAACAAAATTAAAACACAAAACTTTTTTGCTTTTAAACACGATGACTTGCCTTTACACTGCGGGTTTGGATGTGTTTGAGACCATGTAAACACATGAAAGTTTCTTTGACTTGGTTTTAGACAGCAAGACGATGACAGAAGCCCACTTTCAAAAGTATTTTTAATATTTTTGCACAAACGAATTGAAGCACACGTTCGCCCGAGCGCAGACATTTTGCTCACATGTGAAATGTCCAATGCTACAGAGCAACAACGTGCGGCAGAGCAGAATTATAGTTCTATTTTTACAATTTTTGAAAAAAGTTAGTCTCACACTTAGGCAGATTTTAAGGAATGCATTAAAAAAATAGAAGACCAATTTCTTTCATCAACGTCTAAAGAACAATTTTACAAAAATATGGCGATGTCAATGATTTTCACAAGCTGAACGTATTTTAGAAGAAGGTACCGCAATGTTGCGTATTGAGAAAAATAACAGTAGATTTACACAATACGTTGAAATAATTTCAAGCAATTGTATTCAAACAACCTTTCCATAATAATTTTTTTTTAAATTTGTGAGAAGCGATTATAGGTCCTTTTGCACAAAAATATATCGATAGACATTCGGCCTTTGATTTATAGGGAAATAAAAAAAACGGTGTACGAGAACCTTAGGTGTCAATAGTTAAAAAAAACACAGTGCTTATAGCCTTGGTTATGTTTGGTACTTTGTTTGTGCGGCCTTACACATATGTTTTGTAAAGATTTCTAATGTTGCTTCAAGGAAGCGAACTGTGCCTTGTTCTAATAAGTGGGCCGGTTTATACGTAATCCAGTTGTTGTACTTACTTGTTGTGGGTAGAACCCGAGTAAATGCACGCAGTAAGTTATTGATGGGCGTGTCAGAGTTGAAGTTAACGACTCCACTCCCACTGATAGAAGGGCAGTTCTTTATATTTAAAAAACTCCGACATAAGATCAGGACAAAAGAAAAGACCGGAAATATATCGGCAATTAACTCTACAGCAGTTTGGTAAAAACAACGACGCCGCATCCACATATGTTTATTTACTGTCAAATTGTCAAGCTCGTTTATGAATATGCTTTGAATACTCATTTAAACATTTAAACAGAACTTGGAAGGCTCTATTACTAAGTTACATGTCATCAACAGGTGT
>QXVZ01004161.1:0-10403 GCA_008931825.1 Phallusia fumigata
TACACGAAATACCAAAATCAAGTGCACCTTTGATTGTACTGTGCGTGAGCAGCTAGTAGCCTATGACTTCCTACAAATGCTCAACAGATTCTCTGCCATGCTTGCATGCATATACAAACCTGTGGTTAAATATGAAGTAGTGGTGACGGGAGGTGACGTTTTTGGTAGCGGACAAGACAAAAACGCATATTGCAATTTCACATCGCTAAATGTCATGTTGGTGTGCATTCGCGGCGGCCAATCAATGCTAACTGATGCGACGGGTTGGTTTCGACAGTTGAGTTTGAGACGGACTCCGGGCTGACAGGTTGTTTCGCCTTCCTGCTGTTTTTTAACGTAAAGTCCACACCAGAATTGTCCGTTGGTGGGAATCAGTTCAGAATCATTAACCCCACTTCGGTAAAGATCACCTAAATATATTTCATTTTCAGCAGAAGCTGGCAGAAGTTGCCTAAGTTGACCAATAGTATGTTTATTATGTTAATAACAACTTTGTCCAAAACCGTTCATGTGTCTTGGCGTGTGTTGTTGACTTTTTGGTGACTAAATACAATCTAAGTGTTTTGTCTTACCGTTTGGTAATAAAGTTGAAATCGTAATCGATGGGTAACTCTTAAAGTACCACCGGAATTGTATGAACAAAATAGCATCATTTTGAAGTTGAAGTCCTCGAAAGTTCCAGTCGCACATTTCCTGGGGCCAGTGTTGGGGCGAACTGTATGACACTGTACCAAGCGAGTTTGTTAAATTGCCTGGACACCGAGCGAAGGTTTTATCGTACATGAAACCTAAAGAAATAGTTAAATTTTATGGGAATTAGCCCAGAATACACTTGATGTACAACTGTAACAACTTACTGCAAAAGATGACCACAAAAAATTTTAGCATTTTGGAACTCCAATAGGCCTACTGCAAAATTGGAAAGTTTGTGCCGTCCGTTTGTGTTAAACAGGTTTCTTGATTTTATTTAAACAAACTATTAATTTCACCCTAATCTCAATGGACAATAAACAGCAATTCATTACTTATGCATTTTCTGCACGACATTTCAGCAGCCCAAACACTGCTACAAAAAAGGTGTGCAACTATTTACGTTGCTTTTGAGCTGGTAATTGTTGCGACTTGTATACAAAAACGTTTTGCAGGCAAAATAATTAAACTAGTTTTGTCCAAATTATAAATTTATTACAGATAATACCTTTAATGACACCATTAATACCGAACAACTCGTTTTTATAAACTTTTCACAGGTTTTTGTTTATCTTTTTGTTTGCAACATTGAAGCTCTTATAAACGAGTCGTGCAACCTGTTGTTTATCATCGTATCGTGAAGTTTTCATTACGCCACGATATCCTACTGTACATACACTAAGGTAAATCCATCGTTGACGCTGTGTTATTCTGATTAATGGATACATTTGGTAATGGAGAAGTGGTATCGTGCTCTGTCTAAAATCAGACGTGATATGATTTGAATAGTCATGTTGGTTCACAGAGTTTGTGGCCATTTTCTAAACTGCATTGAAAAGACTTCACATTGCTTAATCAACCTGATCTCATAAGTGCAAATAGGTAAGTGTCTCAACCAGAGTCCAGAACTGGCAACATAACAGAAATAATCAATAGATTGAAAGTATCGCCAACCAACCAAAATTAATCGCGCATTCTTCTGTAACCTCCTAAACTGAGGTAGATTCCGGATAGTCTGTATTGTACACAGCATATCGTTAACTGTTCTTATTCATGAGCACGCTTAGTAATACAGTCGCGGTTTTATCCTTTGTCTAAAACAGCTATGTTTTGCATGTCGCGTCATACAGGGTTGTGCAACAAACGCCAAATACGGCCTGCGAACAAAGGTTATGCGGCACGCGAAAAAGTGCGTGACAATGTGGTCAAGATAGTTAAGCAAGCAACGCTTTACCTACGAATTTCACTCATCTTTTGTATTGCAAAGGAACGTTCTTTGCAATTTTCGGAATATTAGAGTTTTTGATACATCATGAAACAAGGTCAACTTAGTTAAATGTAGGTGCGGTCTTATCCGGTTAATTATATTTGGCCCAACGGTAATAAAGATTGCACTTCACTAAATTATGTGTTGTATTGTCTACAAACCTGGCTCCCTCAAAAAATATTCATGCAAATCTGCATGCAAACAAGGCAAGATCTTAATTTATCTGATTGGTCCGAGATGTGTCACACGAGAAGAATATATGACGATAAAACGCACAACACAGTTTTGAACATATCGCGAAAAAAGTGAGAGCAAAGAACTGTGTGATGTGCTTTTGTTAATCACAAGACTATCACATGCCTGAAGAAAAATTTACTGAAATTAATCAAGTCAATTGATAAACGAACTATCAAATGTTGCTGCTAAACAAATTTTCCCGTCGCCTGAGCTGTACACCAATGCTGTTCACATACTTTTCGTGTCTTACTGAGAAAAGTAATAGTTAAAAGTAGCATGCTTTTCTCAAAATACCACTGTGTGCTTATAATTCCAGCCTTCTCAACAGAACAGCTAGGAGCAGTTTTCCTAAGTGCCAAGCAGAAATCGCCTGCTACTCACAACATTATAAATCATTATGACATCTTTTGTTACTTCACACCTTGTGGTAATTAAATTATTGTGTGATGGTATTTGCGTTTTTCCATTTGGTGGGCTGTGGTTTGACACCCGAACACTGTGGGACTGTTTCATGCAAGGAAAAAACTTCTTGAAATTATTTTACCTCTTGGCATCACAAACGAGAGACGATTTACTGTTGGGGTGAATATATTTGCACAGATACAAAAACTGCTTTTGTAATAAAACTTGCTTTTGTAATAAAACACAGAAAAAACGATATGTCAGAAAAAACATCCTACGCTGTTCTTGCGAAATAGGATTACTTTTGAGACTTCAAATCTTAAAGTTCGTCTGTAAATTCAATCATCGTATTTAAGAATCACAAACTTTTACCATGTTGAAAGCATTAAAAGGTAGAAACAGTGAAACCTTAAGATGCACGACTAACAACAACTTACTGGTATTTCGTCAGTTGCTCGAAATAATTTTGTGCGTCACTTCCTGGAAAGTGTCAGCCAAAGTATCAAAGTGTTTGAAATTAAAACCCACTTCACTACATCGACACACAAATGACATCAGTTTATCGCAGAAAATATTTCATGCTGTACTGGAGCAAAAAACGATTTGTACGACCATGGATTTTGTGAAGCAAAGATGTCAGCACCTTGACATCTTTTTTATAGCTTGCTTGATATGACGTCTATTTTTCAACATGAACACGTCAAGACAACCCACTCTGCGTGGTTAGCAAAACATTACGTGACGGTATACAACTCGTTGTATACAGTTTGTTCTGCTTGATCCCCTGCAGTTGAATCATAAATCTCATTGTGGACCATTTTGGATCCAGGTTCACGCACAGTGCAAACACTGTCACGTTGTGCACTGGATTCGACATTCTGGACATTGGTCGGTGTTTCCGCGGCAAGATTTCCTTGTTTCTTTTTTCTTGTCCTTAAAGCAACAATCACCAGGAAGTAAGTCAAAGTTAGTAAACAATACGTTCGATTATTTTATCCAACGGTCAAAACATTTTGTTACATTTGTCGAAGACAAAGGTTTTGCGAATTAATAAACTGTTTTTTAGATTACACTCTCAAAACAAAACACATTTAAGGAATAATATATAATACGGTTTGAGGCATGTAAACAGAAAAGCGCAGTCTAATCCGTTTTAGTAAATGCCAAATAATTTGTCCTAAATCTAGATTCTTCGCGATACCTTAGAAGGAGAGTTATGACACATAGAGTGACCGCCAGCAGTGCTCCAAGTGTTAAAGCCGCAATGAATGACGCATCTGTTTCTTTCGTGTTTGGTTTGCGTGTTGTTTGATTTAATGTTGTTTCTTTTGAACTGGAGGTGGTGCTATTTGTGTTTGCATGGCGTTCTTAATAAAACATAATAATATTTACAAAACATCCTAATGCATTATTCCAATTTACTTTTGTTGCACTCGAAAAGATTTTACTTAAAAAACATGCAAACAAGTGATACCTGCATAAATGGGCACTTCTACGGTGGGAGAAATAGAAAATTCTTTACGTTTTTTATTTGAAATAACAGTTATATATGTTATCAGTGCGCGAACAGTACACAAAATAACCAAATTAAAAGCACCTTGGTTGCACTGTGCGTGAGTAGTTGGTATGACTTTCTACAANTTAAGATGCACGACTAACAACAACTTACTGGTATTTCGTCAGTTGCTCGAAATAATTTTGTGCGTCACTTCCTGGAAAGTGTCAGCCAAAGTATCAAAGTGTTTGAAATTAAAACCCACTTCACTACATCGACACACAAATGACATCAGTTTATCGCAGAAAATATTTCATGCTGTACTGGAGCAAAAAACGATTTGTACGACCATGGATTTTGTGAAGCAAAGATGTCAGCACCTTGACATCTTTTTTATAGCTTGCTTGATATGACGTCTATTTTTCAACATGAACACGTCAAGACAACCCACTCTGCGTGGTTAGCAAAACATTACGTGACGGTATACAACTCGTTGTATACAGTTTGTTCTGCTTGATCCCCTGCAGTTGAATCATAAATCTCATTGTGGACCATTTTGGATCCAGGTTCACGCACAGTGCAAACACTGTCACGTTGTGCACTGGATTCGACATTCTGGACATTGGTCGGTGTTTCCGCGGCAAGATTTCCTTGTTTCTTTTTTCTTGTCCTTAAAGCAACAATCACCAGGAAGTAAGTCAAAGTTAGTAAACAATACGTTCGATTATTTTATCCAACGGTCAAAACATTTTGTTACATTTGTCGAAGACAAAGGTTTTGCGAATTAATAAACTGTTTTTTAGATTACACTCTCAAAACAAAACACATTTAAGGAATAATATATAATACGGTTTGAGGCATGTAAACAGAAAAGCGCAGTCTAATCCGTTTTAGTAAATGCCAAATAATTTGTCCTAAATCTAGATTCTTCGCGATACCTTAGAAGGAGAGTTATGACACATAGAGTGACCGCCAGCAGTGCTCCAAGTGTTAAAGCCGCAATGAATGACGCATCTGTTTCTTTCGTGTTTGGTTTGCGTGTTGTTTGATTTAATGTTGTTTCTTTTGAACTGGAGGTGGTGCTATTTGTGTTTGCATGGCGTTCTTAATAAAACATAATAATATTTACAAAACATCCTAATGCATTATTCCAATTTACTTTTGTTGCACTCGAAAAGATTTTACTTAAAAAACATGCAAACAAGTGATACCTGCATAAATGGGCACTTCTACGGTGGGAGAAATAGAAAATTCTTTACGTTTTTTATTTGAAATAACAGTTATATATGTTATCAGTGCGCGAACAGTACACAAAATAACCAAATTAAAAGCACCTTGGTTGCACTGTGCGTGAGTAGTTGGTATGACTTTCTACAAATGTTAAATAAATTCTCTGTCATGTTTGCATGCATTTACAAACCTGTAGTTAAATATGAAGCAGTGATGACGGGAGGTGACGTTTTTGATAGCGGACAAGACAGAAATGCGTATCGCAATATCACATCGCTAAATGACATGTTGGTGCGCATTCGCGGCGGCCAGTCAATGCTAACGGATGCGACAGGTTGGTTTCGACAGTTGAGTTTGAGACGGACTCCTGGCTGACAGGTCGTTTCGCCTTCCTGCTGTTTTTTAACGTAAAGTCCACACCAGAATTGTCCGTTGCTGGTGGGAATCAGTTCTGATTCATTAAATCCACTTCGGTAAAGATCACCTGAATTTATTTGAAATCAGATAAACCTACGGCAGAGGTTGTCCAAATTTGCTAATATTCGGGTTTACGTTAGAAATTGAAAAGGTATTGGAAACCGTTTGTATTCTTTTTTGAGGTGTAATATTGACATATGTGCGCCTTTAATGCAGGGGTTCTTATCCAGCGTGGAACTCCTACCACTAAAGGATATGAGATCTGTTTCCAGGGGGTACGAGGATGGTTTTTCATTTAAATATGAAAACAATAATTACTTTCTGTGCATTGCTGGAGGGTACGAGAAATGGTTGGTGATTTTATTGGGGTACCGGCGTTGATAAAAGGTTATGAATTACTACTTTGTTTGGTACACTTATCATTTACCGTTTGGTATTAAAGTCGAAATGGTATTCCAAGTATAATAATTATTGTACGACTGGAACTGTATGAACAAGATAGCATCGTTTCGAAGGTGAAGTGGTTGAAAGCTCCAGTCACAAATTTGTAGTGGCAATTGAAAGGGCGACTTGTAGGATACTAGACCAAGTGCGTTTGTTAAATTTCCTGGACACTGAGCGAAGATTGAATCGTACATGAAACCTAAAAAAATTGTTGAATGTTGTGAGAATTAGTCCAAAGTACACTTGATCTATAACTTATAACGACTTACTGCACAAGATGACCACAAAAAATCTCAGCATTTTGTTCGAACAGCAATACAGAATTTAATCGAATGCAGGCTGTTCTGCAAAATTTCCAACGATTATGAACCTCCCTTTGTGTTAAACTGGTTTCCTGACTCTTTCACTCCAATCTCAATCAACAGTAAATAGAAGTATATTTCGTCTTTCCGATCATATGCCTTTGCTGCGCGACATTTCAACAGCCCGACCTAATACATCCAATGAAACTTTTAATGCGAAACAGCTTGGTTCCTTATAACAACTGTCTTTAATCGTCAATATACCAAACAAAATAAATTTACCCGTCGTGCTAAAGCAGTATACACTGTTTTGTTTACCACGTTTTGCTACTGTTATCTATATGAGAACTATAATCAATGGGGCGTGGAGCCTGTTGTTCATCATCGTATCTTGAGGAAGCTTCCTGCTAGACCCCGGTAGTTTAAATATAAGTTTTATACACAGTTGACGTCTTTGATTAATGAGAGTGTTAGTAATAGAGAAGCGGTTTCACGCTCTATCCAAGATTAGAACATGACTTGATTTACAAACGTCATGTGAGTCCACCGACTTCCTTGCGTTTAAATAAATTACTTTATATTCAGAGACTTTTGAGTGGTCAAACAACCTGATCTCATTAGTAAAATATTGGGTATATACATAACCAACTATGGAGGTAATAATTTCAGTCAAATTTTGACCGCACTCTAACGAAATATAGGTATACTGGTATGCAGTATAGATAAACTAAAAATTAATTACCGTAAGATTTCTTCTTACAAAATTTGAGAGAAAATACCCATAAAATCCCGCCCAAAAAGTGCACACCCAACTTTTGAGAACATTGTAACTATTATGTTGTCAAGCTAATCATCGGAATTTTAGCACGGGCTTAGCGACTTTTACCTCGGATTTTCTGATTTTTCATGAACTGTTACTGTTATTCATAATGACTGTATACTCGCGTTCACTTTGTTGTGCCCAACTGCCTACTACATTCTAAAATCGTAATTACTCGGCTGACGAACCGCCATTATTACCGCGCGCATGACGTATCTGTCAACTGTCGCGTTTTTCGCTTAATACTTTTGAGGTATGCAGTGCGTTAGGGTAAACTGTTTATTTTTAAATTATTTACAAAAATTCTTGAAACAAACGTCTTCGCATAAACCGGATTTTCGTCGAAACCGAATGAATTTGTCGGTCCAGACAAACCGAGGTTTACTTGTATCAAGAACAAACGCCACGGGATAATAAACCTCACGTTATCAGCAAAAACATTCAGGCAATCAGCAATAGCAAAAGTAGCATCACGTAACGTGATACAACTCGTTGTAAACAGTTTGTTTTGACTCATCCAGAGTAGAATCATAAATTTCATTGTTAACCATTCCAGATTCAAGAGTTGCATGATGGTTGTCATGTACTTCGCTAATACCAACGTTCTGAACATTAGTTGGGGACGTTGTAGACGAATGTTCTTGTTTCCTTATGGTTGCCCTTCAAAAATCAACTGTTAGGTTGTGCTCTACAAATATTTAACTGCCAGTTTGGCATATTATTAAAATCAAGGGCTAAAAACGTTTCGTGTAAGATTTCTTTACCAAGCAATTTTTAGACAAGAAACTGAAACAAAACAATTAGACGATGTCACACTAAGTCACGTCACCATTGTAGTCAGAAAACAGAAAGATTTTTCCAATAGTCTAAGATAAGTTTTAGGTGGACAGATTTACAGTGCTACACATTTAGACACACAAAAGCGATTGTAATCTATTTCAGAGGATTGCAACGGGTTTTAAACTAACCCAAGATTTTGTGAAATAGGTGTTGGCTGGAAATATCATGCAATTATAGGCTACCTTAGCAGCACGGCTATGACACATAACGCCACAGCAAGCAGTGTACCGAACACTACTGCCGCAATAAACGTCGCATCTGTTTGAAAATAGTTGCTGTTGTATGTGGTGGACATTTCCTCAAGTTTATCAGTTGCATTCAACGCAGTGGAAGTGACCGTTACGGTTTGGTTTGGGATTGTAGGAAGACGCGTGGACGACATGTAGGTGTACCGTTCTTTGAAAATGTCCCGGAAGATATGATTTAGACTGACAATAGTTATTATTGACAAAAAGTCATTTTTCGAAGTTTATTTTCACATGCACTAGAAACACCAGCGTGCTGTTATAACACGCCGATGTGTTCTAACCACACTAACGGCGTGCTCTAACCACACTGGTGGCGTGTTGTCACCGCGGTAGCCGTGTTAAAACAACACAAAATTGCTAACAACACGCCTGCATGGTACAGACAACACGCCTGTATGGAACGAGCATTCACGTAGGTAAAACTTAAAAACTTAAAGGAATAAAATAATACTAATTCCTCAAAAAAAAATTAGGGAGAGCATTTCAGGATTAATTATTTCGCCTTTGCAGATTTTTTAATTGACTCCATTTTCAAAGGAATTTTTGAGATTGTTTTTCTCATTAATTTTTAAAAGTATGATCGGGTACGTACCAGTTAGTGAAATTGGTTTGGTCGTGTGAGGGTGTAACATTTTTGATGGAGGGCAATGCAAAAACGCGTACTGCATTTGGACACGCATATTTCGCAGTCCTATGTGTAACTTTGGTGGCCAATTTACACTGAATGATGCTATTGGGTTGTTTTGACAATTGTCTTTGACCATGACACCAGGTTTGCATGTTTCTTCACGGTATTGCTGTTTTTTCACGTAAAGGCCACACCAAGGATTTGCGAATAGGACAGACCAGTTTTGGTTTGAATAACGAACACCTACACAAATGCAGTTGTAACAATTACGTTTCTTAGTGTTATAACTTGTACAATAATTTTTAGCCCATATTTTTCTGAACTTGGGTAATTTCTTTGAATTATTCGTAGTTTTTAGTTCTAATTTGAGCAAACCGTTTGGTAACGTAATAGACATCGTGTTGGAATGATGAGTTGTTAAATAAAATCGAAGTTTAATCAGCAAAATCGCATTAGCTTGCACTTTGTTGCTCCCAATGATCCAATCACATGTTTCCAAACTTTCATCAACCCTGACCCTGTACTGGACTGAGCCGAATGTGTCGTTAATGGGATTTGGACAGGCGGCAAAAGTTGCTTGGAGAATAAACAAACCTGCAAATTGTTTGCATAAAAATAGTAACTGTACAACAATTTGCCCTCACCACTCAAAAATATCTCACCAAAAAGAAGACTTTCCCCGAGTTTCATTTTTGTATTTACTTCTTGTAGATTTTTGCACCCAACGATGATAAGACTATATGTGTAAAAAAATTTCTTTTGCTTCACCCTAGGTTTAGTGTAATATGATATGAACCAAGCAACAATGAAATATAACTGTCACATTCACAGTAAGACCAGAGCCACAACCATCAGCCTAATTAATTAAACAACGTTTTAAACTTTAGGTGCCTAACTAGAACTAACCACCTAACAAAACTAACTATAACAAAATATTCATGCATCATATATTAATGCTGCTGCCTACCGTTTTACAGGGGAGTTGCTTCCTGGTAGTCAACATAGTACGCAGCATGTCGTTAACACTCTGTTCTTATTCATGAGTAATACAGAGGCGGTTTCATCCTTTGTATAGAACAGCTATGATTTGCATGTTGTGTCATAGGATAGGTTCCAAATCCACATTATGTTGATCGAGTTTTAACTGTAAAGTGTATTGAACAGAACCTTTTTGTTGATTACACTTGTGGCGAATATTATTTATTTATACCTCCTTTTTGCACATTCACGTTTTATTAATTATGCCTCTTTTGATTTATGTTTACGCACCTATATAATCTTTTACTTTAATTAGTCATAGTTTGTTCGCAGTTTTGGTAAAAGACGGAATTAAGCATAAGGAGTTGATTGGGGTTTAACAACGCCACCGAAAAGGTCTTTTTG